>JAAGNO010013594.1:55836-71673 GCA_033439905.1 Ceryle rudis | reverse complement strand
TTCCTGTGTGGAAGATGTCAAAAAAAGAATTTCAAATTCAGGTATGGGCCAAGTTTGCCTTACAGGTCTTGCTAGGACAGCTCTGTCCCTCAGAACAGAGTAGCACAGCTCCTCTGACCAGCAGTGGTAGCAGACAACAATCTCTAAGCAGTACCTCCTGGTCTCCTGTAGAGCAATGAGTGTAGACTCATTTTGTAATTTTTTTTTCTCCTGAAGAAAAGATGTCAGTGGAATAACTTTAATAAGCTAATTCTTCAGTACAGAGGTATGTTTAGGAAGGAAAATGTCTGATTCTGTGGCAAGTTCTTGACCATGAACATAACCAAGGGCCTTTGTGAGTGTTTTGTGGCAATGAGAGTGACATGAGTGTCCCCAGAGGCAATGCACCAGGTGCCCTGCAGAACGGCTGCTTTATGCATCATCTATTGCATCAGGTTTAATCAGGTTTTCAATAGAAAAGAACTGATGTGATTCGTTGGCATGGAAAGCTGGCAGTCTAGATCTAGACTTTCAACTGCTTACATATTACTCTGACTTTTCTAGGGAAACTATAACACAGGCTGTTCAAAACCATTGCCAGTGTTAATCACTTGTACATCTCTCTGCCAGAGCAATTGTTAGAAATCTATCAGCCCTGGCATTTCGTTTTAGAGTTACACATGATTTACTTAGCCATTGAGCAAAATAGATGCTGCAAATAAGCTATCATATTTGAATAAGACACTTTCTGTTTTAAAGGCAGTGAATGTACTGTAAGAAACTGATTTTTGTTGTTGTTGCCTAAGCTATTCCTATAGACCTATGTTGTTATGGGTATTTGTTTTTATCACCTTATTCAAACAATGTAATCTATGTTGTGGGATTAAAAAGTACAATACACAGGAAACAAACTAATAAGGATGCAAATGGACTGCATTTGAGTCACCAGAAGTTAATCTGGTTAAATTAGTAGCAATGGTGAAACAGACGGTGTGTAACTACAAGCACCGTTCAAAACTATACCCTTAAATTGCTTTTAGAACTGTCTTTAAGTATTTAGATTTGTAGAAAAAAATTAATCTCAAATCCATGCATGTTTACTCAACAGATCAATGAAACACTGCAAATGAACACGATGTGCAGGTATATTCAGTGTTTTTAAATCTTTGCTAGATGGAGACTTTAAACAGAAGTGGCTGAATGAATTGTATTGCAAGTGAAATCTTTGTCTTTAAATTGCACAAAGTCAAATGGTGGGGTAAGGGCAGGCACATAAAGGAGAATGCTTAATTATTCTCTCCCTCTGGTTTGTCCTGGCTGCCACTTAGATAACCCACAATCTACTGTTCCACAATCTACTCTTTCTTTGTTAAAATAATCTTACAAAAACACGAGCATAATTCTCCGCAGATGTCACGAAAGTTATACCACCAGTGAAGGTGTCTCTCCAATTTTTTCCCCATTGACACTAATTTATGCATTTGGAGCAGGTGTATAATTTTAGAATAGCCTTATTGAAACACAACACAGTCCTGCTGGCACAACGTCATTAGTTCCAGTTGAGTTATGTGGAGGGTGGATTTTAGCACAGACACTTCTATTATATTTTCAGTTAGTAACAGTCTTCATAACTTAAGCAGGTGTGCACACTTTGCAGGCACTTTTCAATGTAGTTTTAGTGAAAGTTTCTTTAAGCATTGAAAGGACTCCCACATTTTCCTATCTTAAGGGAAATGATTTTGTTCAAAGTTTGAAATAAAATTTTTGAAGCAGCAGGGTGGCACAGAACGTTCCTCAAGGCCATAAATTTTCTACCTGTATCTTTGTTGAAAACTTGCATCATACCACATTATTAAATAATATATACCGTACCAAAAAAAAAAAAATAATTACTAAATCTTCTTGATCTTATCCTCAGATATTGCCAACAGGAAAACGCTTTGCACATACTGTTGCATTTTCATTACTTGTTAATCCTATATATATACACACACATAATGACAAAGCCCATATATATACAATCATACTACACTTCATTTGCTGTACATTTTTGCTGAAAAGGTGTTACAGAGATTTCACATACTAACTGTTCCGCTAAATTAAACTAGTTCTTATTTCACCGATACCATGTGAAAGCTTAACGGCATATGAAGACGTGTTACAAGTAGATTAACAACCTAAACAAGCATAAATATTTAGGCAACAGAATCTAATCTATCACATCTCTTACGTACTTCTGTTGATATTCCAATATATTTGAGTATTACTGTTAAGTGTGAAATGCACAAAGATTTAAGAAAAATGTTGTCTGCTTACCATTTTAAGATTTTACATTTTTTAAGTGATTTTATGGAGTTTTTTCTTTGTATGGGGATATTTCCATGCAAAAGTATTACACAAGGAGATAACAAAATAAGATTTTGGTACTTTGAGTGATATGAAACAGAAGTTCATCATAAAAAAAATCTCAAAATGTATTGTTCTGAATGTCAGGGTGCCTTTTATTGAGAAAAGGAGAGAGAAGTGCTTACTCTTTTACAGCGGCTATCTAGCTGTGCCCCAGATTAAGACAAAACATTTTGTATGCCTCTGTCTATTTCAGTAGGACTTCGCAAAACTGCCAGTTCTGATGCCGTAGAATTATTTTGTTAATTATCCACTCCTAGATCACAAATACAGTTGGTCACTTAATTTTTCCAGTTCCAAGTTTTCCTTGATTCTTGCTAAAAACTTTTCTTGAAATTTAAAGAGATTTTTGGAATATGGGTTATAACATTTAATTAAGAACAAGCAAAAACACTTTAGCCCCCTGTCTTAAATGTGCCATATACATAATTGTAGGGTACAATTTAATCATAACTGTTTAATTAGAAGAGTATTGTGTTTTCTGGTGATTATCCACATTAAATGCCAAGAAAAAATAACAGTATTAAGGGGGACCCAAGAGAGCTGGTTAATATTCAAGCACCACTTCCTACAAGCTTGGTGCATCCCTATGAGTAATAAAACCAAGTGGAGGAGTCAGGAGACCTGCATGGATTAGCAAGGACCTTCTGGAAAAATTCAGATGGAAAAAGGAAGTTTACAGGATGTGGGAAAAGGGACTGGCTACTTGGGAGAAATACAGGAATGTTGTCAGAGCATGTAGGGATGCAACAAGAAAGGCTAAGGCCCTCTTGGAATTAAATCTGGCAAATAACATAAAAGACAAGAAGGGCTTCTTCAAGTACGTCAGTAGGAAGAGTAGGGAAAATGTGGGCCCGCTGCTGAATGAGGTGGGAGCCCTGGTGACAGAGGATACAGAGAAGGTGGAGTTACTGAATGCCTCCTTTGCTGCAGTCTTTACTGCTTAGACCAGCCCTCAGGAACCCCAATCCCTGGAAATAAGAAAGAAACTCTAGAGGAAGACTCTCCCTTGGTCAATGAGGACTGGATTAGAGATCATTTAGGCAAACTGAACAATCACAAATCCTTGGGCTCTGATGGGATCCACCCACAAGTGCTGAGGGAGCTGGCTGATGTTATTGCTGTGTCACTCTCTATAATTTTTGAAAGATCATGGAGAAGAAGTGAGGTGCCTGAGGACTGGAGGAAAGCCAATGTCACTCCAGTCTTCAAAAAGGGCAATATGGAGGACCCAGAAAATTATAGGCCAGTCAGCCTCACCTCCATCCCTGGAAAGGCGATGGACCAGCTCATTCTGGAGGTCATACAGAACAGGTTGCCCAGAGAGGTTGTGGAGTATCCTTCTCTGGAGTTATTCAAAACCTGCCTAGATGTATTCCTCTGCAACCTGCTCTAGGTGACCCTGCTTTATCAGGGGGCTTGGACTAGATGATCTCTGGAGGTCCCTTCCAACCCCTACCATTCTGTGATTGTAGCGCAGCATTTTTATAACAATGTCCTTGACATTAAATATTTCTTCTGCATTCTGATGCTGATTGTATATTACGTGTAGGCTTCATTCTTTACAACAAGTATTTAAGCACAGAAGCCATTATGCCTATAGTCATGTGTATATACAGATACTCCGTGAAAATGAGTTAACTTTGATCACATCGATAAATAACACAACTAAGAGGCAAATTATAGTTTCCAGCATTAATTGCAGGCTGTCCATATGTAGAAACCATATGGTCGTATATGTAACATTTACGTTCATTATCCTCAAAAGGCTCAATAAACGCAACCTAAAATATTTAACAACCGAGTATAAACACTACACATTGTTATAGGAAACTAGCCATTTATAGCACTTTTTCCTTCATTTGTCCCTGGGGTTTGCTTAAAGATATTTGCAGAATATTAAAATGACCTCCCTAGACCACGAGAGTGTGGGTATAGATGAGTATTCTTTTGATTGATTAGCCAATTACCGCAAAGTACTGTAGTTTATACCCTGCATATTAACAGGCATGTTGTTAGGAGATGGAGAGAATTAAAGAGCTATAAATACGTCAAATGAAATAAGTATGCGGAGTTAAAAATAGTTTTCAGAAGTTATATTCTTTTGGTTTGGCACGTATATTTTGAAGTTTGGTGAAAGAAGGATGTTTATTTGCTTATTGACTTATCACTGTGTTTGCCAGCTTTGCTTTCATTTCATTCCTTCTGACTCTTCTGGATTTTTTTCTACATAGCTTACATCTCTGCATCAGTGCCTGCAGCAGCACTCTGGTAACTCTGATTCAATCCACGGGCTTCTTTTAACAGGATACAAGTGGATGGATGGATGGATGGATAGAGTGCCACTCTGGCAACTTTACACAACTCCATGGCCAGTTTTATGTTAAAAGCCTTTTCCTGAGGCCAAGACTCAGTTCTCCTTGTGAAGATGGTGACTCTTGGCAATAGTGTCTGTGATGTTGAGAAAGTGCAGAAGCTGGTAACTTTAATGTTGTCTTCATTATGATATAGATCTAGATTATGGATAGATGACTAGTTCACATGATGTTCACCCCAATTCTCCTTTTAACAAGCAGTAAGGATTCAGTAATCCTTAAACATGTGAGATAATTGAAGGTATCATATATTTGTTTAAATCTTTTCAATACATTCTGTGTGTCTGGGAACTGGACCTCGCTTGTAATACCAGGAGAGAGATGACTTGAGCCACAGAATTTCATTACAGATGGAAATTTTGTTTCTTGATATCTGAGGCTGATTCTGTATTATACTTTTGTTATGGATTTCTAGCTCATAGAAATAATGATACATTTTGAGAAATCTAGCTTTAAACAGCAGAAATTAACCTCCAACACTCTGGGGGTCAATCAACCTAAGAACACCTACCCTTAGAAATAGAATTAAAATTAAGAGAGGCCCCTTAAGTCAATTTTACTCAGACAAACACAGAAAATGTTTTTGGCCTGGACTTCTGTGTACACATTTTGCAGTATAATAGCTGGTTTTTGTAAATGTAGCTGCATATAATTGCAGACTAATTTAGTTAAAACTGAAAACAGTGAGTAAATAATATTTAACAAATCCTGGTTTTTAATTCCTATATTACTGTCTTCTGTTTAAACAGAATATTATCACTAATTTAGTGAGATCACTTGCTATTCTAAGAGGAGGGATTTTAAACAACAGATTTGAGTAGATTATTTTATAGGTAATTTTGACTTGACATGTATATTTAATATTTGGGAAACTCTTCATGCATTTACCACGGTTAAACCACTTTGTGACGAGATACTAACGCAATTTCTTTTTCTCTCATATTTGATTGGACTCGTGTTATTTAAAAAAAAAAAAAAAGGAAAGAAAGAAAGAAGAGAATATAATCCTCTACAGTCTGTACCAAACACAAGCTAAGATTAGATATAATTCTTTGGACAAAATTTTATTTCAGATTTTGCAAGTACAGGTTATCTAAGCTTTTTAGTGATAGAGCAACATGAAAAGGTAATTTTCCTTTCTGTTAATATATTTGTAACTCCATACAAAGGCAAAAGTACAATTTAAACCACCATCTTAATATGCATTTAATAAGATGAAAATAAAATCAAAGTGCCTGATCAAAGTTAGAGAGCCATATAAATTATTATGAAGAACAAAACCTGCTACATCAGCTGCAACAAAATGCGAATATTAGTCAACTCAAGAACTGCGCCGATACTTTCCTACCAGCTAGCTCTTCCACACCACCTAGTGCCTTACCCTTACTATGCGCTACTTTGTGATGTACATCCCTTAGTGTGAAATGTCAGTCAGAGCTATAAAAGCACATTAGCCAACGAGCTGTGTAAATTACTTGTGGCCTGGAATATCTCTGTATTTTAAGTCTTAAAATGCCCACGTGGCAGACGTTTTGGCTGTGAAAATTGTCAGATATCCTGAATTCTCTGAGCAGCGGCAGCATCTTAGCGCCTCACCAACCTCGTTTATTTCACTTGTCTTGTGTGTTGTCATGAAAACATGTCATGTGGACATCCTGTTCCTCCAAAGTATTCAAAATCTGTTCAGCTCACAGCCTTTAACCCCTAAAGCATTGCTTGATTTTTAAATTAAAAGGTTTTTTTATATATTAGTCTTACAGTATAGGTGGGCAATATACTCATGCAGTGTTCAGTGATCAGTGCCAGTCTGGGACAATAATTGTTCTGAGCTGCTTCCTTCTCAAACTGCTGGTGCAAAACAGCAGCAAGAGCTGACAATCCTCTGCTTCATCCAGAAGTTCAGCCTTAAAATCACAATCCTCAAAAATACATACAAAAAAAAAAAAAAAAGAAAAGAAAAAGAAAAAGAATATTATTAAAAAATTAGTCTTTGCACTGTTCTGTACTGATGCTTGGAGAAGCCCCTGCAAGTCACTTACACCACTGATCAGAAGGGGTAGCTGTTTTTGAGGAACCAATGTTTTAATTTGTCATGATTATTCCTTCTTTGAGAGTACTGAGGGTAAAACCTTTAAAGACTTGGTGCAGTTCATGTCTATTGTATAGTAAACTTAATCTTTCGTATTTTCTGCAGAGTCTTTGTACTTTGAGACTGAAAATATTTTTTATCTTGGTGTCATCACAGCTATTGTGACACAACTTTTTTCCACCCTAAAATGGAAAAGTTTTTACAAGGAAGCACACTGATGCCTAAGGTTTTTTTTTTTTCCACCCATCTTGTGTCTTTTTACACTTCTGCTAGACCCTGGAGATTTTGCCAGAAGTTTTGAACAAAGCAAATGTTCCCAAGTTTTGCTTTTCTGTAGAAAAATAGCAATTCCTTACATCCTTTCTCAATACTGATCTTTAATAAGAGACTATATGCAGATCAACAACCCACTGAGTACACTGAGCAATACTTTATTCAATACATGTCTAATAATTTTTTTACTAAGTTGCTGAACTGGGAATAACAGGAAACCAATCTCCATAAATTGACCTTTTAGCTTAGGCTGAGCAGCTATCTGCTGAATAATAATAAAAAATATATAAATCTCAACAAAAAGAAAAAAACCAGCAAACTGAAGCTGAAGAACAGCAACATTTGTCTTGCTTCATGAAGTAAATGTAAACAAGAGCCAGTTGTGACAACAAGGCAGGGAGGACTGATGCCCTCACCAGCAAACGTGCAGGCCAGCAGTGCCTGAGCAAGGACAGAGCAGGACCAAGGAGAGGAGACAGGTTTGGGCAACAGCCCCGTGATGGCCGTGCAAGTCAGTGACAAAGCAGGTCCAAGTTCAAGCCTGCAAGTGACATTAGCATGGTAAGGACCAGCAAGATAAAGGAGCAAAGTACAGAAATACCCATGGCATAGCACAGAGAGGGGGCAAGGCTGAGGGCTGCAAGACCCTGACAACAAAGGCCAAATTTACCCTGAAGCAGTTTCAGATTTTTTAGTCACATATGAAAAAGTGGAGGGCAAGGAAGGGAGAAGGGCAAATATTTGCTTTGGCACAACATGTTCCACTTCTTATGCTGAATATTTATAAAGAAACCAAGAAAGCTAGTTTCCCAGAAATGTCTGTGCTCATGCTACTCCTCTTTTACACAAAAGAGCAGGTGGTGCAGCATATGTGTACAATGTGTGAGTTCCAAGTTTCAACTCCATCTCCTTTACAGAATTTAAGGCTGTGTCTCCTGGGCTGTTCCCTGGTATGTTTTACCAAATAAGAAAAAGTATGTACTGGTGTTGGCAGCATGGCAAAAAATGTGTGTCGCCTTCATCAGGTAACGTGGCCTGTTCCTCTAGACTCGACGAATCATTAATTTTGACCTAATTTGGGAAAAAAAGAATAATTTCTTCCCCATTAGAAAACCACAGCCACTTTAAAAGACAGCTTAGTGGCAGTGGCCATTCCAGCTAGATCACTTCATAAATCCAAGAAGGTTTGGTATTCTCACAGGCAATCCCCTTCCAGGGTCTTAAATAAAAGCTTCAGCTAACAATCCAGGCTCCTTATTTAAACTTTCATGACAGTATTTTCAGTGGAAAACTATAGTATAAACACACAAATTGCCTTAAAAAATATAAAACCTGGTAAAGTGTGTATTGATACTGACATTTTCAACACTTGAAAATTCTCCTGTTCATGCTTTAGAGGGGTTTTTTTTCTCCATTCCTGCTAATAAATGAACTTTGCTCTTATTTACAGTTGTTTCCTTTAATATATCAAAATGCATATCTAGTAATTTGCAAGAACCTTAATTTGCTTGTAAATTTAATTGATGGTCTTTGAGATCTGAATTTAAATGAGAATGGGACTCCTTAACTTACTAATTTAGGATGAGAATGTTTGGTCTTTCATTTATTTAATCATTCACTTACTCTTAAGGAGAATGGGGTGTTTCACAAGTTAAATTTATGTAAAAACTTTCAATAGTGACCTTTTGCTATAGATGGTGTCTGTACACCTAACTTTAATGAAAGCCAGGAGAGAGAGAGAGATGGAAGAAGGGGGATCTCTTTAAAAACCCCTTTTGGTATCTATCTCAATTTTAGGATTATGTAACATCTTTAAAAAAAATTAACCTTTCAAAGGCTAACTGAGGGATGCACAAGTTAAAAAGAATACTCATCAAAATAAAATTAGATTTCAGGTCTGTTCCAGGAAACGTTAGCAAATAAAAAGGTGACATAGCATCAGACTGTGGTTTATGCAGAACTCTCAAAGAAAGGCAACTGATAGTTCAGCTGAAAATTGAAAAAAAAAAAAAAAATTAAAAAAAAAAGAAGAAAGAAAGGATAATGATGCACTTGTTCCTATGATTTATTGGAATAATTTATATTTATATGAAATGCTTTCAGAAAACTATACAGTGAATGTGACTGAGGAGCTTCGATTAGCCTAATCTTCCTAAATACAGGTGTTTAAAGAAAAAGGTATGAAAAAATAATGGCTGATTTATTCATAGTATCATAGAATGGTAGGGGTTGGAAGGGACCTTTGGAGATCAAGTCCAACCCCACTGCCAATGCAGGAACACCCAGAACAGGCCACACAGGAACAGATCCAGGCAGGTCTTGAAAGTCTGTAGAGAAGGAGACTCCACAACCTCTCTGGGCAGCCTGTTCCAGTGCGCTCTCACTCTCACATTGGAGAAGTTTTTCCTCATGTTGAGATGGAACTCAAGTGTTCCAGTGTTTCACCTTGCTACCTTTAACTCTCGTCCTATCACAGGGCACCATGGAAAAGAGACTGGCCCCTTCTACTTGACACCCACCCTTCAGATATTTGTAAACATTCAGATATTTGTAAACATTCGTAAGATCCCCTCTCAGTCTTCTCCAGGATAAACAGCCCCAGGGCTCTCAGCCTTTCCTCATAAGAGAGAAATTCCAGTCCCTTCATCATCTTTGTAGCTCTGAGGTGATGCTCTTTGTAGCTCTGCAGAGTCTGCTACATAGTTATTTTAGTAGAAAATCTTGACTCAAGAAATTACATTATTTGGCACACAGCAGTAACACAACCCTAATCTTGTAATGAATAGGTACAATGTTGACGGAAGTAACTAATCTCATATTACAGTACGACTGTTTTTCTGATATATTTTATTAAGTAACTGTTTCCATGGACGTTGCACAAGAACATGCCATTATACAGTATGCACATTTCCCTATTAGTTCAACATCTGTCACAATTTCAGACCATTGAATTTTGATGAAAAATGATAAAACAGAATCTTTGATGGATTTACAGGGAAAGAAACTCATAATAGTTCTCATTATTTCTGTGGTCAAATTTTCCCATTTTCTTGGTCATCAAATTATATATCTACACTAAGTCTTGCCAACATTTAACTCTCCAAGGAAGAAGGCAGATTAGCCTCTTTTGGAGGGCACAATCCTCTTCAATTTTAGATTTCATTTAAATTTTTCACATTTCATTTTAAATCAAAGTGCATATGTATGTCTCTAACGGACTACAGTTATATCTGAAACTGACAACTTTTTTGATATTTCTTAGTTCTCTAACTGCTGGAAGGATTAATGAAATTTTACCAAGATTAAATTATATTTGAATCAGAAAGTGCTTTTGAAGAAAATCTAGTCATAGATGAACTAGATAAATGGTTCATTTTCTTAAACGATTAAATCTACTATTAATATAGTGCTATGGATGATAATTTGGCCTGGAGTTTGTTTTGTCCAGGACATTTCTAAGAAGAACTGTAACTGATCACATTGAATAGCATTTACTACCTACTGGTAGGAGAGAATCTGGAACCACTGATGCAAACACCCATTTTAACAGTATGAGTGGATCCCACAGGGTGTTTGCTTCCAGTTACAACTTGTTAAAGCTTGATGTAACCTATCTGCTCACTGGGATATGTAAAGCTCAGTGTATACATTTACTGTAGTAACAGGTCTGAGGGATGGGTAAATAAGGAAAGTGATTCTAAGCATAACTGCAGGAATAGACAAATAGGGTCTCACTACTGACCTTCAGGCAGTAACTGATGTTTGGTTTTTATGTCAGCTACAGATATATCTCCATCCCAGATGCATGTGAAAAAAACACAGAACCATCAAGTAGACACTAATTTTGAAGATGTTGCAGACAAAACTCATAAAATATTCACCTGCATGCTCACCAGGCATTTGTTCAGGCATAGGCCAAGGTAGCTTCCTGTCATACCTATTCTGATATAACTATGAGATGCTGCCCAGACTTTTTCCCTCCTCTTTCCCTGTGTCATCCATCTTTATGCAGTTTCCCTGAAGGTTAAGTTTGTTCAGCTCACTGATGACAGAAACGACACTTCTCAGAATATGGGGGGGAAGAGAGGATTAATTTTCTATCAGATGAGAGAATCAGCCAACTCCTCCTAGGGGCTCGAGCTTGCAAGTGAAAAGATAGGAGTGTGTAGATGGTAAACCAGACCTTTCAGAATCTGTCTGAATTCAGATGCAGTAAAAAACTGTTCTTGCTACTCTGCAGTTGTGAATCCAAGAATACGTGTAATATTACTTAGAAAATCTTCAGCAGAAATCACATGGCCAAGCAGTTTATTACGGAACAAAAAGGATTTTTTTATATATACAAACAGAATTTAGGGTGCCCCATGTACCACATCTGTGATCCAAGTCTAAAGTCTCTGCTTTGGCCATATGGCATGCTGTCCAAGAATGAGAACTTACAAGAACAGAGTTACAACTTGGACACCCAGATTTTTTAGCTGGCAATAAGCTATTTTAGCTTCTTGTGCAGATGGAGTGACGTTCTTTCTTGTTTTAGGGTTAAAGTCTAATATTATAACATAAATCCAACAGTTTCCATTAATTACTTTCACTAGGAGCTCAACCAGAGTTGGGAAAGTGGCTTGAAGCTCACACCAGTCTCACCTAGATATGGGCAACTCCCATCATTGACATCTGCCTAATGTGTGCCCTTCTCTCCTCTGTCAGTGAGTTCAGTAACTGCTGAAATTTCTGATTGTGATGGGTTAACTTGACTAAGGATCAAGCCCCCAGCCAGGCACTCTCTCAATCCCCCTTCTCAACAGGACAGGGGGAGAAAATGGGATGAAAAAGATCATAGCTCAAGATAAAGACTGGGAGATCACTCACCAATTACTTTCACAGGCAAAATGGACAACTTGGGGAAAATTAATTTATTTTTTTCCAAGTTAAAATAGATTTGAATGATGAGAAACAAATACAAAACTCAAAACAGCACCTCTCCTTTCCCCATTTCTTTTTTGCAAGCTCAGCTTCACTCCTCCATTCCCAACTTCTCTACCTCCTTCCCCCTGAGTGGCTCAGGGAGATGGGGAATGTGGCTTGTGGTCAGTGTGTAACAGCTCCTCTCTGCTGCTCCTTCCTTGTCTCAAATCTGCTCTGCTCCATCATGGACTGCGGTTCTTCTGGCTAAACCTGCTTCAGCATGGGTTCTTCTGGGAGTTCCAGTGTGGTGTCTCCAGATGCTTCATACTCACCTTCCTTTTGCTCTCACTTTGATGCCTGTGGGGCTGTTTCTCAAACATTTTTTTCCTCATTCCTCACTGTTGTGCCACATTTTGCCCTTTCTTATATGTATTTTCCCAGAGGTGCCACAATCTTGACTGAGGGGCTCAGCTGTGACCTGTAGTGGGTCCCTTTGAGCTTTCTGTTTTCATCATGGAGGGCAGCTCCTGGTCCCATGTTACCTGGACTACACATTACAGGCCAATTACATCCAATCCTATTGCTTTCAAAATCTTTAAAGCATAGAAGACCTGTCTGTCAAGATACATAAATCCACACTCCCCAAGGAAAAGTAGTATCTTTGCAAAAATGTCCTCACCTTGTGAGGTCCTTGTGCATCCACAGCAGTGGTAGTGGTGCTGTCAATTACACAGGACTGGTTTCAGTGTCCTAGACTCTAACCTATACTCAAATTTCTGTATTCCTACTTAAACAAACAAGCCTTGCATTAGTTGTATATATGTGGGACTAATTAAAGTGCTACCTCAGGAAAAATAATTCTTCTACAAGTGAAGACATTCTAGATTTTATTATTCTTTGGTGTTATGATTTAGCTATACGGTGTATGATGAGGATCATGGATAACCATGAGAATATTTGGATGACTGTACTAAGCCTGTGTAAAGATCAGCTCTAGCTTTACACCAGCTCTAGCCTTGTATACTGTCTGACATGAGAGGAAACAAACACTCAATTCAAACCAGAAAAAAAACCCTGACTGTTTTGTCATACCGTTCCAGAAATCAGGAGGTAGGAACCTTTCAGAGTTGTAGCTTGTACTCTTATCACATCTTTCTTAACAGCCAATTATTTCAATTTGCTGAAACCATTTATATTTTATCCTTTAGAAATTAAAGTACTATGTATATAATAGTAGTTTTCCACAGATAATGCTTCACAGTATTACATAGAATTATGAAGTCCTGGGGCTCTTATTCATCTTTAGAGTGAAAAAAATATCTTAACTGCAAACTCTTATCTTCACTAATTTAAAAAACACATTAAACAGTGGAGGCTTCAGTGAAATAAAAAAAAAAAATGAAAGAAAGAAAAGAGAAAATGCTATCTAGTGATATCTGTGTCATCTTTCTGTTCTGTATGAGCGCTCCATTTTACAAGTTCAATTTCCTGACCTTACCTTTGTTGAACTGGAATCTCATTTCTGAGACCTAGGTATGCTTCTGGTGTCATCCAGATATTTATTAGCCTGTAAATCAAACTGGATTTATGGACCTGTCTCAACCCTGGTCAGCAATTTCTTATCCTAAAGTAAAAAAAGGGGTAGATTTTCATTGGGAAGCTGAAGGAAAAATAAGGATACTTCATCATTAAGAGCCTCTAACTCTTAGTCTATCTCAAAAATGTTTATCCATTAAATTCTAGGTAAGAAAGAGACTGAGAGGGAAAGAAATGAATGAGAGAAAGAAGCATCTCTTTGAAACAGCAGTTATTTCTCTGTAGCTAAATTTTATTTTTGTACCTCACCTAGCTAACATAGCTAATGTTAAGGGTCTTGATCTTTGTTTTCTTAGCTGAAGGTGATGCTCATGTGTCAAATGAAGGTGAAGTATCATGAGGTATGTGAGGCAAGGTCAACTCAATAAAGGAACAAAATTAAATTTTTCTGATTATCTAAAGATACAATGGAAACAATTTTATTTTTTTTTTTTAAATTTTGATGTTCTGGGCAATTGAGAGGCTAAGAAATAACTATTAAAAAAATTACTCTAAAAATTTCTTAAACTTTTCAGAGTGGTTCGTGTCCTTCTCAAGTACAAAACCTCTCAACCACTCAGCTTGGTCTCTGATGTGGTCTCGCTGTCTCTCGAAGCTACTGTTAAAGAACTGTAACCTTTCATATTTGCAGAAGTTGTTTCATTATAAATCAGAGAGTGAATTTAAAGCTAAAAGCTAATACTACTAAGAATAGTCTAATTTAATTTATATGGCTTTGGAAGCATTTCCACTTAAACCAAGAAAAGAGTAACATTGCTGATGCTGGTCATTTTGGCAGCATAGTGTGTACCATGCTGTAAAGATCATCTGCTTAAGCAAGCACTTAGCATGCAATTCCTAGCTTATTTCCTTGGTGAAACTGCTGAAATGGCTTTAAGCATCATAAATCACATTTCATGATACCAGCTGATATCTGCAATCCAGACCAGTATTTATGGCATGGCATCTATCTGTGAAAATTCTCTCATCTTCCTAGCTAATATAATAGGCAGTATTATGTTAACAGTAAGTTCTTAACATCAAAATTATTTGTTTCTGGGTATATCTGAAAGATATTGGACATTCTAGGAGACTGAAACATGGATGCAATAAAAACAGATGCGTATGAACAAAAATCTTTGGGTGGACATTTTTCTGTAACTTGCATCAGAGTCAGATCTTAACTTCTGCTTCACATTTTACCGAAGAAACAATGCAATGGAATGCATGACAATTCTTTGTGAATGCAACCTGCCTGATCTGTAGGTCCTTTAAGGAGCTAGCTGCTTTCTGTGGCCGTTTGGAGGTAACATGTTGGGCTGACTTTGGCTGGCAGTTCAGTTCCTACCCAGTCATTCTCTCACTCCCTCACAGCAGGATGGGGGACATATACAGAAGGGCAAAAGCAAGGAAAAAAAAGCCCTTGTGGGTGAAGATAAAGACAGTTTAATAAGTGAAGGGGAAAAAAATAAAAAGGAAAAAGAAAAAAAGTTATGCAAAAGCAGTCATTCACCACCATCTGCCCAATGCCCAGCCAGTCCCTCAGCAGTCTTTGGGAAGATTCCCCCTCACCCACTCATTTTTATTGCTAGGCATGGCATCATATGGCACATCATATGTCTTTGGTCAGTTCAGGTTGGTCACCCTCCCAGTCTCTTGCCCACCCCAGCCTACTCACTTGGGGAACAGAGTGAGAAACAGTGAAGGAGTTGAGACTGTGCAAGCACTGCTCAGCAATAGCCAAAACACTGATTTGTGTGTTAGCAACACGGTTTTGCTCCCAAGTCAGCATCATATGGGCTGCTGTGAGGAAAATTAACTCCATCCCAGCCAAATCCAGTTGAAGTAAATTCCCTCACCTGCCTCTGATGCAAGGATGGTCTGAGAGGGATTCTTCCATCAGCCCTCCCCCCAGTTTCTTCTTCAGATGCAGTTTCTATTCAGTTTAAAGAACAAGAGGGAGCTAATACTGTCTTGGTCGCTGTTTGTGTAAGGGTTTGATATGTCTGGTATGGAAGTTCAAATGAATCCAAAGAGCAGAAATTCAGCTCTTGACCCACTCTATGAAAAAATTGTACTTTTAACCTCACTGAAGTAATAAGAAATAAAAAAAGAATATGGCTAAACTGCATTCTTTATTCTAAAAAATTGTTATTGAAGCAGTAGATTTAAGATAATCAGTGTGCATACATTCTGTCCATGTGCTATACTGCCTGCTATTATGGTGATCTGGTA
>JAAGNO010013594.1:44030-55736 GCA_033439905.1 Ceryle rudis | reverse complement strand
AGCAGTAGATTTAAGATAATCAGTGTGCATACATTCTGTCCATGTGCTATACTGCCTGCTATTATGGTGATCTGGTATAATTGGTAACAAAACTAATGACTTTCAACTGTCAGGAAAGTGGGTAATTTTCCACAGGCCTCTTGGTGCTAAATACATCACGGATTAAGTTTGGCTATATTTCTTTGTGGTACAATCACTTTTACAATAGGTATAAACTTTGCCTTTTGTTTAATTTCTTTAGGCATTGTTTTACAAGTAAAAGGTGTTGATTTTGTGTTCCTTGCAGTTTATTTGCCACATATCAGATGGCAAACAACTGTCCGTGCCTTTCTTTATATCAGCAAAAAATGCAGTAGCCTAAACCAAACATTTTTGTTCAGAAGTGCAGGAGAGCAGGGAGATGAGGAAGACAAAGTTGAACCTGATGCAGTTTTTATTATAAGCCATGGAAAAGTATTGGCTGACTGTTAAAGAAATCACTAAATCAGAATAGAAACTTATGAGTTTTCCCCTTCTGAATTATCCAGTTGGATAATTAAGTGAGAAATCCCTTCTTAATTCTTTTCCTCCAATGTATTGTAATCCTTTCAAGACTTTAAATATTGCTGGATTAATGGCTGTTAGTGTAAGGCTTTGCTACAGAAGCACATTTTTATTAGGCAATAGTAATAAAGAATTTCCACTTGGAATTCAGACTTAGGTAATTGGAAAGCCAATATGTACCTTCAAACAGAAGGTGAGGGTCAGTATATGTTAAAATCTGCCTTTCTGTTTCTCCATGTGTAGGGATCTCTATGCAGTAGCATTTTACTGTTAAAGGCTTCATGATTGCAAGAGTGGCCAATGTCTTACAGAGAAGCATATGGTTCTTTTCCCCATTTCTAGGGTCTCCCCTCATCTTAGCACTCACTGGCTTGCTTTTGCTGTTCCCTCTTTATTTATCAGCTGTGATATCCCACTGGTTCGGTCACTCATTCTTGCTCTATTAAGCTTTCCTTGTTTAACTTCTAGCCTAAAGAGCCAAGTTTCTGTTGCTGTCTCTTTTTTCCCTTTTCCCTGAGTGCTGACCATTTGTAGTCAAATTTAGGAATTATGAAGTTTGCAGTGTATCTATTTCAGTTTTCCTGAGTATGTAATTAATTTGATTTGACAGCTCAACATGTATTTCACACACTTCCTATTTGAATGTTATTTGCAATCAGCCTTTGTTCAAAATTAAACCTAAATCTAATCTTCCCCCCAAATTACTATATCTTGATCATTTAGATGTGACATTTTATAATGCAAGCATATTTTTAGCATTTTCTTACCAATCAAAGAGTCACTATGAAGTGAAAACAGAAAAAATAATTACTTTGTATTGTAAGTCTGATAGACATTACTTTAAACTACAAGAAAAATGTACTTTCTGATTTAGGTATTCTGTTTGGTTTATGTGGTAGGATTTTTGGCAGCAGTGGGGATTGCAAGTGTGGCTTCTGGGAGGAGACACCAGAAGCTGCCCCCATGTTGCACAAAGTCAGTTCCAGCTGGCTCCGAGATGGACCCACCGCTGGCTAAAGCGGAGTCCATCAGCAACTTTGGTAGCATCTTTGTGGTAATATATTTAAGAAATAAATATGTGCAAGAGCAGCTGGGAGAGAGGAGTGAGAAAATATGAAAGAAACAGACCTACAAGACACCGAGGTCAGTGAATAAGGGGTGGGGGCAGGTGCTGCAGGTGCCAAAGCACAGATTCCTCTGCAGCATTACAGGGAAGAAGACCGCAGTGAGGCAGGCTATACTCCTGCAGCTCGTGGAGGTCTGCAGTGGAGCAGACAGCCGTACTGGATAGCAGTGTGTTCCTGAAGGACTGTACCTCATGGAAAGAGCCCATTCTGAAACAATTCTTGAAGAGCTGCACTCCAGGGATGACAACCTCACACTGGAGGAGGGGAGAAGTGTCATAGAGGCACCCAAAAATCAGACAGGATTATCTACCCAAAACGTGGATTTATTCCAACTACAAATTACTCAGCACTCCAATAGACCAAAGTAAATCACAATTTTCTATGTTGGGCAGGAATATACTACTGAACAACTAATTCTTGTTTTGCAAATATTCTTTCAGAAAGATGACCCAAAATGTGTACACACTCATAAAAGAGAAAACCTTCTACTCAAGGTTACCCAGAAAAGGAATTGCTCACTCACAAGGAACAGGAGCTCACTCAAGGATATAGCCAGAAGGAATACTCACTAAAGCCAGGGGTGAGGGCTCATTCAGTGAAGAAGTTTCCTTAGCTGGTGTTCCCATTCAAAAGGAAGTGTCCTCAGCTTCAGACCTCCTGCTTCAAGGAGGACTAACTCAAATCAGCTCTCTAATGGGGCTCCATTTATACCCTAGTCGAGACTGAACGGTGGTCAATTCTATTTAGCTGGGGGCAAGTGCAGGACAAAGGCAAGGTAAGGACCTGAAACAAAGTAATCGGGTTTTAATGGCTGTGAAGCCCTGATCTTTATCGGGTCTTCATTAAGCCCTGGTCATTGTCAGGTCTTTATCAGTGTGGGTGCATTCTCCATAAGGACTGTGAGGAGGAAGGAGCAGCAAAATGTTAGGAATTGACTACAATCCCCATTCATTGTCCCCTGGCACCACTCGGATGGAGAAGGTATAAAAGTCAGGAGTGAAACCGAACCTTGAAAGAAGAGAGAGGTGGGGTTTTAATTTTGTTTTATTTCTCACTATCCTACTCTTTACAATTAATTAACTCCTTCAGTCGAGTCTGTTTTGCCTGTGATGGTAATTGCTAAGTGATCTCCCTGGCCTTATGTTGACCTTATGTTGACCCACAGGCTTTTAATCATATTTTCTCCTCCTGTCCTGTTGATGGAGAGGGAGTGATAGAGCAGCTTGGTGGGCACCTGGCAGCCAGGCAAGGTTAACCCATCACAAGTATGAAAACAGAAATAAGCAATGTCTTCAACTTTAAGGAGTCTTAGGAAATTTAGAGTAACACTCTTTCTCTCTCAATCTTAAGCAAATTGCCAGGTGAAAACCCTTCTACATAAAGGTTGAGGGTTTTTTTTCAAGAAAATAAATTAAAATGCAAAATATTGTAAGTTCTCCAATCTTTCTTCCACAGAGAAATAAAAAACTAAGCTGATTATTTAAGAAGCTTGTTTTCCTACAGTATCTAATTTTAGATGACATGAATACTGCTTTTCAAGGTGCTCATTAATGTATGAACTTGAAACTGAGTGTTCCTGAATGTGCTTATTTCAAGACAAGAGTTAGTAGAAACTGGGAATGAATTTTTTGCATCTTATTGGAAGTTTCCTTTAAAATGTCAGTGGACTAATATATAATTTTTAGGTTTGCTGGTAAATTCTGTTCAGTTACATGAGTTATTTGTAAGCTTAATTTCTCTTTTTTTTTTTTTTTTCTTAATGTGAATGTTTTCTTTACAAAGTTTGTAGGCGGTGTTCAACACCGAGCCAGTGTTAGGAATTAACATAATCTGATCTCTGTGATAGCACGTTTGTTGAGCTGATTTCCACATAAACACAGAGAACTATTGAATTGTGTTATTATTGTTATAATTGCCTAAAATTACATGGCAAAAAGAAGATTCATATCCTGAAAGGTAAAAGCATTTACTTACAGGGAAAAAAAAACCAAACCAAAACCCAAAGCCTGTTCTTAAGTCTACATTTTTTAAATATACAAGAATGTGTTTGCTCCTGAATTTTCCTGCAGTGCTAGATTGCAAATACCTTTATGCATTTGTAATTCTTTTTGAATGACTCTTCATATAGTCCTGCCAATCTAGCAGGAACTACTGTGCTTCTCAAATGTAGTATCATCCCATATTGGCCCATTCTAGAAAACTACATTTTTGAAACAGTATGATGGGAGGAATAAAAGCCTTTCTGACATTTCTAGTGAAACTTGTTGTAACAGGTTTGGACTAGAAGTTTGGACAGTAAGTAGAAGCTAGAGATCAGAGGGAAATACAAGCAACAGCTGCGCAGGAGAACACCAGAACAAAAGACATGTCTTATTGGGTCAGACAAATCATCCATTTATCTATCTTCAATATTTGCAGTAGGAAATATGATGCTGGAGGACATTATGAGGCAGGCCCCCTCTCTGGCTTATACCCATCATGCACTGCTAGTATCAACAGCATTCTAGTCCCTGAGAAGTGAAGATGAAAAAATAATAATTCAGTGGTTTCTTGAAAACTATAGTAAAATATTTTTTTGACTTATTTAAAAGCTCTTTTATCCCTAGGTGGAGAAATTGCTCTTAACAAAGTAGAAAAACAGTCTGCCTTTTGTGGAATGTGTCTTGTCAAATGCCAAATAAACAACCGTGATATAATGCATGGCATAGTAACGTTGTCAGATACCTGAAAAGGGGATTGATTATTCATTCTCAATGGACAGAAGTTGGAATAAATATTCCCAGAACAGATTTCATGTAGCCATGTTCAAACTTTCGGACTGATCCTGTAACACACATGAAAAAATCACAGTTTCCTCAGATTTTTTTTTTCTGCTTGTAGTTTGTTCATGAAGAGCTGAAATGACATCTTCCCTTCTGAGCTGTGACTGCTACATTAAATCAGGCAATACTTTTCAGATGCATGCATAAGTTGCATTGACATTTAATTTCCATTAAATTTTATCAGTATAATAAACACCCCTGATGTTTACAGAAAATGAATCCTGAAGATTTCTATATATATTGGAGTCAGTGGAAAGATGCTTTTTGAAGGAAGGAACAGTGATTTCCATCTTCCATCTGAGAAGATATGTAACAAGCCTTTCTCAGCAGAAGAAAACAATTTAAAAGCTTTTACTCATGGAATAAATAAAAACGTCAGGATTTGAAGTCAGTATAAATGACTCGCCAAAGCAGATGCATACTATTCAAACATTTAACTTAGTAGGAACAGAAAGCCAGAAGTATTTAATTTTAAAAATATGTTTATTTACTTACTTGAATACGCTACACTATAATTCTGTTATTGCCTTACTGCGTAGCTGCTACCAGTTTTTCAAATTACTGGTTTTGTACATTGTTATCTGTGAAATTTTCAAAGCAAATAATGTTGGATGAGCCTTCAGTTCCTGCTGAGCACACAGCCACTAATGTGACGTTGCCTGGAGATAAAAGCATCATTGTTCTGCATGCTTTTGGATATGGCTTTGCTTTCCCTACTTAATCCAAGGTCATTATTTTCAAGTCACAGCAAGTTCTCACAAAGATCAAACGCTTTCCCAAGAAGGAATAATGACAACATAGTGCAGTGGAAATTAAAAAGTTAAAAGCCATACAAACTACAGATCAAAGAAAATATTCCTATCAAAAAAGATTGCTGTTTGCTTTTTGTTTTGTTTTGCACATGACTTTATGGTTTATATTGAAACTTCTCTATTCTGTAAGATAAACTTGGTGGTTAATATCTAAATATTTATATCAGTATTATTCTGTGGTCAGAAACTTAGGTTGTGTTGTTAGATAAAAACCCAAATTCTTAGCAAATTATTACTGGCGTACATAAAGCTAAATATAAAATTTAAGTACAATATGTTCCCTGATTTATATGTTTATCCCGTTCTTAACTGAGCTTGATGATAAAAATTGAGTTTTCCTTCTGAATAATGAGCATTCATCAGAAGAATGAAAGATTAAAGATCTTAAGTTAAAATTGTAGGAAGGAAAATGGATATAAGGTCAGTGAAGCAGGATGAAGCAAGCAGAAGAAAGGCTGAAGTTAGATAAGGAATTTTACAGGAAGCTAAGAAGACAGTGGAAGATAAAAAGCTATTTCCTGTCTTTCTGATATGGGGAACTGTCCTGATCTTGGCATCCTGTAAGTGTTACGTAATTTCCAGTATTCTGTTACTCCAGTGAGTAGCACATTTTGGTCTTTCCATTACTGATGTTCTCTGATACACTGATAATTACCAAGTTCAAAGTGTACATTCCTGCATCAGACTAGTTGGATAAAATCCAGCCATGGAAAAAAAAAAAAAAACAACCCAAAAACCCCAGACAAAACCAAGCCAAAGAAATAGTGGTTTATTTCTAAACCTGAGCGCTGGTTTACCGGGAGTTTAGCTTTAAAGCTTGGATAGGTCACCAAGCTAATCTCTGTCAGTTCAGCCTTCTGAGAGCCTCCTCTAGTAATTGATCCACTTGTAAAAGTTTGAAAATCAAACCAATGATACTGCTGTAGTTTTTGAATCCTCTTTCTCCATCCAGATAATCACATCAGATACAGTTTGGATGCATTTGGTGTGGGCTTGCGGCATATGCACAGCCTTGGTTACCTTTTGTGATGTTTTTTACCTCTTTGATTCATCTTGAAAGCCACGCTCCTGTAATAAGATCAAAGACTGTACTGATCATATACACACAGAGTGTAAAACCTGTCTAAAGGTCACAGCCATGCCAGCAGATATGGCATAAGTCAAAGATTCAATACTTTTTTCATAATCACTTTTCTCAGTGCAAACATTTCTAATAATGATCATCCCTTTTAAAAGTATATGCATCTAGTTGTGGCTTCAAGAGAGCTTTTTTTGCTTGAAAAGTGTACTTACAAGCTTTTTTTTTTCTTCTTGCTCCAAAGCACATATGTTCAAAGAGATTTAACAGGTGAAAAGAGTGAGGGTTTGGTGGTTTTTTTAAGGAATCCTAGATAAAATATTGGAAGTACAGCAGTATATAATGTGATTATTCCATCTTTGCTTTGCAACATTTTGCTCTTGTGACCTAAAAATTCTAGTAAAACATTATCATAGTGATTATTTTAACTTTTACTTTTCCATCTAATTATAGAATAGAAGATATATATATTTAATACTCCAAATAGCTTTGAAAAATCCATTCATGTGGCAAATAATGGAATGCAAAAAAGTAATTTCTGTCAGATGGCTACTGTGTGTAAGAATATTTTTCTGCACTCTGGAATCTAATTTGAATCGTTCTGAAATTACAATTATTATGAATGGTATTAGGATCTTTTGTTTTCTGACACTAATACTGTCATCTTTATGGACTCTGCTTTCTAACCTAGAATAGCTCAGTGTTAGGAATACATTTAAATATATTACTGTATTTGAATAATTACATATTTCATTTTTTTGAAAAAGAGAACGTCACCAAATCCTACTGTGAATCAGCAAGTGTATGGGAAATTCTTTTTTCCTTCCAATTGGTTATTGAAATAAGCCAATGCTGGCAGTGGTTAAATTGGTAAATTCCCAGGGGTGAGGCAGTATTACTAAGGGCTTGCATCATAAATGTTAAATTACTTGAGATAAATTGATGAGAAAGTTGATTAATGCATTAATTTGCAGTACTGTGAATTTTTAATTAAGCAACGCATAGGTAAATGTCTACATTTGTACCATAGCAAACCATTTACATTACAAATAAAGGAAAAATGTGAGTATACATATACATAAATAACTGTGAGGAGGAAAAACATGGAGATGCATATATCCTCATTTTAAAATCAAGAAGAAATTAAACCCTCTGTTGGTATGTATTCAGTAAGTACTGCTCCATGGAAGCAATCTGTAAATCAGATTCTGTCACAGGAAGATGAAGAACTGATGCAAGGCTTAACGTAGCTGTCAGATCAAAGGTTGTCTATCTGACTTTGAAAGAGGACAAATTCCACTGATTCTTGCTTATTTTCTCCCTAAATTGGTGAGAAGGGATAACTGAACTCAGTATCTGAGTTCCTAAACTATCAATTAACCATGGAATAAATCAAGTAGCATATAAAAAAAAGGAGATGGAGAATAGAGACTTCAAATTACACAGCACCAGAAAGGGTATAGGATAATGTATGTAAGTTATAAAAACGGGTATTTGTCATGTCCTTGGCTCTAAGTGGCTGCTGAGGAACAGAAGCCATGAATGAACTGGAGAAAGAAAAAGGAAAATAGCATGACTGTATGAAATGGAATGTATGAAAATAGAATAAGGGAAAAAGGGAAAAGATTTTGAGCAGTAAGAGAAGAGAAAAGATGAGGAAAAGAGCCTTGTATAGTAGTATACAGAAAGGAGATAAATCTGTGAAGGAAATTGTACAAAAGACAAAAAGAATATAACACAAGAAAGCTCCAGTAAGAATAAAATATATGTCTTATATTGACAACAATTAACATAACAGTAAAACTCCAAAGAACTCAGTGTCAGTGGAAAATGGAGTAGATAAGATAGGTGGATGTGATTATGGATGAGAAACATTATTTCTCAAAATGATCTGAAGATAGACTGGCATTTAACTAATAAAAATCATAATAAGATAATAATTTTAAAAACCCCAAACCTGACTCATCTCTCTGTTTTTCTTAAACAATTATAGAACCTGGTGCTACAATTACAACTTTTCTTTTTATGCATCAAAATTAAGTCAGTGTCACCTAATCAAGACAGTTTCCCTTTCAGTTAAAACTAAAACCTAAACATTTAAATAAAACCAGCACTGGCTGGAGCATGCCCCATATTTTGCCACACTGGTTATACAGGCTGACTGCTGTGCTAGAGTTGTCCACCCCTACTGCCTGATGCCTGTGTGCTGCCTGTGGAACAAGTCAGACCTTAAATCAAACACTGTAGTGAGTTTGTGCTGCTACTTTTTTTTTCCTTTTTCCTTTTTTTTCCTTTAACATGTAACCTTTTTTTTGTTATGTTTCTCCTTTGTGTTATAAAGCCCAGGTTCATTAAAAGCATCTGCTGGCACAAATGCTCAGTGCAACAGTAAGTGGGAATTTAATCAAGCAAATCTCTTAATTCATGCCTCTCAGCTGTAGCTGACTGTACAGCATAATATTTCTGGGATCGATTTCCAAAGCTATTTGTGTATTTGATTTCCATTAAACTAATGAAAACTATAGAATTTAAATATCAAAACATTTTTGCAAAAAATATCCTTTGTTATTTATAATATTCTAATTTACCTTTCATCCTGCTTACAACCTACTGTCCCTGACCCACAGAAGTTTGGAAATGCTACAGAAAATCTACATTAATAAAAACCAAGACAAAAAAAAACCCAAACCACCAACTCCCCCCTCCAACAACAACAACAACAACAAAACAAATATCAGATTTTGAATAATGAAGACAAAACAGAACAAAACATATCCTTAAGTGATATAGATGAATATATTTTTCTCCTCCATATCTTGGGAAAATTTGTATCAGCAAAGTTGTACTGAAACCCTATTCATTTGGATCAGATTCTTAAGTTTTTGAGTCATATCTTCAGTATCCCAATTCTTCATAATACTCCAGCTATGATTTTTTTTTTTTCCAGTTGAAAATGAATCCACCATGTCAACACAAAGTCAAGATTTAAGGTGCTACCTCTGTGCCAAGAAAAATATTCAACTACTTTCTCAAGGGAAATTTGCAGTACCTAATCTAGGATCCTGTCTTTATTGAACACAATGCAGAAAAGCTGCCCTACTTAGCCTGGCTCAGTCACAGTCCAGGGGCAGTAGCTTTCTCTCAACATGTGCCTATGGGAGCACTGCTGCTGAATGCTGTACACTTTAATTTTATGGGCACTCCGTACTTTGAGCTTTTATAGCAAACAATCTAGTTCCTAAAAACTGATCATAAAACCAAAAAGAAATTTCCTAATTCACTCTCACAAGAACATCGAGATTCTCTATATGGTTTTTATGTAAACAGTAAAATCAAAAATTTAATATTTTTTTTTCTTTTGTCATTCAGTATGCATTTTTCTATTTATCTTTCTCCATTTCACTCAAAGGGGTGCTTCTATTAGAAGTGTTCCATTTGTAGCAAAATTTGCTGGTAAAACCCAGAAAGGCAGCAGTAATAGAGAAAATAGCACGTATTTCTATAAGTCAGTGACAGTAGTCAGGCTTACTGAATGATATTTTAGGACTTATTCTGGAAGTTAAGATGTCCATGTGCATGCCTGATGTAGATAACACATCCAGTCCAAGAAGAAGGAATTCACAGTAGAGAAAGTAATCTTGCTATTACAAACACATACTGGAGGAGGCCTTGTGTTTTCAGATGCTTGGCTGGCTGAGATCTGAAAGTTGAGCTATGGATAAAAAACCTCCTAACGTTTCCTTGTGGGGACAAGATTTTTTTCCTGAATTCTATGGCTTAATTCCAGCTAAGAGGCAGCTTAATACCTGTTCGAAGTTCTTGAACAGCTCAACTTTGACTTGAGAGTACCAAGATTTCATTTTCTTTCCAGTAGTTTTTAAGTAAATTGTTGAAAGTACTAAAATACTTTGAAAAATAAAATTTTTAAATACTAGAAAATTCTAGTTCTACATTTCTAGCATCATCATTATTTATTAGGAAGCAAACCAATCACCATTTTTGCTTTATTTAGTAGGACTGGGATGAAATGTTAATGATTTTCTGTGATCTGGAAGTAAATGAAAAAAAAAAAGAAATTGTTCTATGCTTAATTCTTTTCAGCCACCACACAGGAAGGCAAGACCCATAGAGCAAATGACATCAACAGATGTCAAAAAATATAATAATATCGTTATGACCAGTAATGTCTGTTATTACCATATTGACGATATAAGTCTATAAACCTTCCAAAGACTTCTACAGCTTTTGAATTCCCTACTGTGTTCTTGAAGTCATTGGCACATTTTACTAGGGGTCTTTCACCTTATTTTTATTTCAGAACACTCAATTAGAATTTCTAATTATTGTCTTGACTGACATGACTTTGGCATCTTCAGAACAAAGAGTTTGATTCACATCAAAAGGGAAGAAAAGTTGGTGGTCTAATTTTTCCTTCCCCTACCCTTTGGATTTGTGAGATTCAAGTTCACGGTGAATGATTTTGAATTTTTCAAGCATATAAAGTTATTATAAACAATAACCAAAAGCAAGGTCATTCGTTGTGGTTTCTACCAATTCTTATTCATACAGTTGTAGCTAACAAGAGCAATTGGAGACCTGCTGAAAAGTATACAACTCTGTTAAGGGGCTCATCTTGAGGCATTATGAATCTAATGAACAAAGCAAGCAATCACTACCATTTTAGGGAGTTTCAGCTCTAGCAGGGTCTTAGTATGTGCTTGTTAACCTGATTTTGAGACAACACCTTACTGAGTGCAGAACGTTGAGGAACTGTCATGCTGTCAAAAAATATAAATAATGGGGTATCACTGTTTCAGAGCAAAGTTGAGGTTTTTGCAGTAAGCTTTTGCCCGCTGCCTCTCCCTCTTCCTCTCCTGTGCCTTCCCCCACGCCTCCAAGCCTCTTTCCACCTCTTTCCAGGGTTTTACATGTGTGGTGTAACAGATGTCATCAATACTCTTGGCAACAAAATCTGTGAGTGAGAAGACTGAAGATTGCCTCTATACAGTCCTATATCTAACACTAGAGAAGCTTTACACTTCTCTGTCTAGCCAGTAACCAAAGCTAAGGTGTTCTGTCAAAGGTACCTTTCGTTTGTTTGGTTGTTTGGTTGTTTGGTTGGTTTTGACAATTACGAAATGGAATTAAAACAGGTCAGGGTTTGACACAAGTTTTCAGGAATGTAAGAAGTGAACCTATCTGTTGCTGAGCTGCCTCCAGCCAAAGATTATATCTCCCATTTATAAGCTGCTAATCCCATTTATGACTAAAAGCTTTGTTGTAGAGTTGAGAATATTGTTGTTCCTCCGATTGAACTAAAGGTC
>JAAGNO010013594.1:0-22666 GCA_033439905.1 Ceryle rudis | reverse complement strand
GGTTTTGAAAATCTCCAGAGAAGGAGACTCCACAACCTCTCTGGGGAGCCCGTTCCAGTGCTCTGTGACCCTCACAGAAAGAACTTCCTCCTCATGTTAAGGTGGAACCTCCTGTGTGCCAGCTTACATCCATTCCCCCTTGTCCTATCACATGGCACAAGTGCGAAGAGGCTGTCCCTTTCCTCTTGAGATATCTTAAGATATCTTAAGATATTAGAAAGCATGCTAAATATTCTACATGTCAATCACCCATGTTTGCAAACTTACAGCATGCTAAATATTCTCTTACCACTCCAGGTAAGGGCTCTCAAGCTTAGAAAAGTCACCTTGGACAGTGTCCTGACCAAGGGGGAAAGGTCTCCATACCCGTGAGCATTGGAGAAGCAACTCCCAAACTCTAAGCTAAACCTTAGCAATTTTATCCCCTGGTTTATGTTACTGATTATACAGTTTGGATGCAGAAGGTTGTGGCTGAAACTCTCCAGGTGGTTGTGGCAAAACTATGCCCGATTTGATTATGCCACAAAAGTTATCAGCTGAAACCACTACTGAAGCCCTCCAGCTTCTCCCTCTCTTACTTTCTCAGGAAGCTGAATAGTGGTTTGAATTGAGACTCGGGACATACCATCTGATCAAGAACTGCAAGGATCAGCTCAGGTTTCTGTTCTTTATGTGGTGCAGCATTGCCCTGTTTGGCCTGGGGCTTATGGACAACTCAAGGCTGAGCTATCTACACAGCTCCCCATGTGTAGTCTCTGCATAGGTAGGGCTACAGATAGGCAAACCAAGGCTGAGTCACCTGCACAACCCCCCCATGAGTTGCCTGCATGCACCAGGTGATACTGAAACTTACTTTGAGCCAAAGAATCCGTATGCTCATATACCCATCCCACTTGGTAAATGAATCTTAATGCCACTGAGTGGCTTGGTTCCATCACACCTAATTTTCCCTGTGATTGAGAACTAAATAAAGAAATAAATTAAAAAAAAAAAAAAAAAGAGAAGCCACTAACTTTTCAATACACTGACACTTGCTCATTTGCCTACTTCTAATCAGTTATTGTAATTTGCAAACACATTCTCAAAGCTTTATTGCTCCTTTTTATGTTCTGTATTTGGGCCTCACAAAAGCTGGTTGGCCACACAGCAAAACCGCAATTGACAAGACATGTCCGTGGATGGATTTCCAGTGTGGTAGGAGGTTTTGGGAGGAGACAATGGGAAGTAAAGAACAGAAGCTGCAAAAGCTGTGGGTGACAGAAAACACCTGGGAGGGGACAAGCACATTTTAATTAAGCTGTAGAGTCTTCTAATATTGGTATTGAGGCAAGAAGACAACCGCTTTAAAGGCAGAAAAGGAGGTGTAGGAGCTGATGGGCAACATTAGGGTGGTTTCTGCTGCTGCTAGTCAAAAAATTAAGGGCAGTAATGGTGACTATTGTAACAAGGATGTAGCCTTCTCCCCTTATAGGCTTTTGCATCTTCCCATGCTCTGCAGATAACGATGGCTAATGCAGATTCAGAAGAAACTCTTAGATTCCCTGAGGAAGTATGGACAGCTGCTTACTCTACCTCTTCCTAGCAGTGGCTCTCTCTTTTGTACGGCCACTCTTGTTAGAGAAGGAGACTCCACAACCTCTCTGGGCAGCCTGTTCCAGGCTCTGTCAGCCTCACAGTGAAGAAGTTTTTCCTCATGTTGAGGTGGAACTTCCTGTGTTTCACCTTGTGACCATTGCCTCTCATCCTATCACAGGGCACAACTGAAAAGAGACTGGCCCCTTCTACTTGACACCCATCCTTCAGATATTTGTAAGCAATAATAAGATCCCCATGAATATGATTGTTAGAATGTTCATTAAAGTTGTCCTACTAAATAAGAAACTTTTCAAACCTCCTGCCTCTCTGCCTGCTTTTGTGGGAATCCATATAGATGTAGATGCTTTAACTGTGGATGATCTGATTTCTAAATTAAATAATATTATATTGGCAATACTTTAGTTAAAGATATTGAAGATAAGAGAAAAAAACACAACCAAGCCAACCAAAAGACACAGATGGAATTTCTGAGTTGCTAAAAGTAACTCAAGAAGTTCAGGAAGAAAATTGTTAATTTTGACATATAAAATCCCAAATAAAAAGCAGAGGTGGAAGACAGCAACTTGGCAAGGTTTTCTAGACTGGAGCTACAGACACCTGTATCTTCATGACCTGTTTTGTCTACAGAGACTCCCACTGGGTGCCTGTGGTACAAGTGGTGAGCATACTTATGTTTTAACTTTGTGTCATGCTAGTCTAAGCTATTTATTTTTTCCATTAGCTTGTGATTAAATTAAGTGTTCACATAAATTGCATGTAGTTCTGCTTACAGTCTTTGAGTACAGCTAAGGGTGCCCAAATAAAAGTGGTTTAAGAGAAGATTACACCCCCAAGCACTCTAACAACACTTATTGTAAAATTGTTCCCATTCACATGAAGGGAAGTAGCCCTGCAATGATGCAATTTCCCTCTTTCCCATCCAGCCCTAAGGTTATGGGCTATCATATTAACAAATACAAATTTAACAGTGGATTTTAATTTAGCCTGGAAATAGTGTTATGGACATCAGCTAAGACTTCAAAAAAAGCCAAGAAAATACACCTCAGATTAACATTTTTCTTATTTTAAAAAGAGGTATATTATTCAATCATATTAACCTGCAGTATCTCAAAGCTCTGGGTTTAATTTCTTTTGAACTTCCACCATCTTCTTAGATTTCTTTAAGTTCTTTCTCTAAGGCTCATTACAGATGAAAGAAATATTTCCTTGTGCTTTCTTCAGACAATATTCAGAAATCCAACTGCTGTTTTCAACATTATGTATTAGTATTAACTTTTTGATCACCTCTGAAATTACAGCATGACATTTATTCTATTTCTTTTTTTGTGCCATTGGTGAGATTTTCATAAAAAAAAAAAAAAGTTATTGCTGATGTAAATGAATGACTTGGTTAAGAAAAAAAAGAACTATTTATATTCAGAAGATTATATCAGATTACAAGCTTCCTTTCTGTATGCAAAATAAAGAATGAGGTGTATAAGCCTGTTTTCTCTAAACCCAGAAATATTAACCTGTGGCTTTTAAATTAAACTTTACTGATGCTGCTCTTCTCAGGAAGCACCAACTCTTTCAAATCATTGAAAACAGGTTTTCTTTTAAACAGTTTTTAAGAAAAGAAAACCAGCTTCAATTTAATGATAATACTGTGATTTTGCACTTCTAAAGGGGTTTTTCACTTCAAGCTTTCAAAGCTGCTTAGAAGCATTAAGGACAAGATTTTTAAAAGGAAGTAATATTAGCTTTCTGATACTCCTGTTAAACTCTGGAAAATTCTCACTAACTTCGGTCAGTGAAACCAGGCCAGTGCTGAGTGTCTTTCCCCATATTTTCCACACCCTTAAGTTATTTTGCATTAAGAGATGGTGTTAGGAAGTAAATACTTAGTATTCAAACTTCATACTGAAGCATAGAGCCATGATGTATTTCATCAAGCTGCACAGAAAGAGCTATAAAGTTTAGAGATCTGGGCTAGAATTTCAGAATAGTATCATAAATATGTTGTGATATACTTGTCTGTTATATGACTCATCCAACAGTTATATGGACTTCATTAAGAAGTGAAAATACTTTCTAAAGTTGATTTTCAAATTGCAGATAAAAGTCAGGTTGCTCTTGTTGACAGAAATTGGGAAGGAACTCTTAATTTCTTATTTGTTGTTGTTTTTTTTTTTCAGGAATGATTAGATTAAGAGTAAAGCTGTGGAGAAATTCGCTTCATGGAAAGGGAAAAAAAAATATATACGATTGTTCCTTAAGAGGGCAAAAAGCTTGTGACAAAGTTAAAAACATGAATTTTGGAAGTATTGAAAATTTCACTTTTCAGTTTCTCTGTTTAAGGCTTTCTAGCCACTTGCCCATGGGCTTCTATGGAGATGGGAGAAACAAGTGACTCCTCACTTTCCTGAGCAACTGCTGATTGAAATTGCCAAAATTCCTTCCAGCAGCTCAGATCTCTTCAGTATAGCTCAGAGATGGGCAGAGAGCAGTGAAGCAGTATCCCTGCGTCACCTTCTTTCTTTATCTTATAGGGATATACACTTTTACACACCAGTGCATGGGGATGCTACAGAGTCCTAATGTGGGATGTGGTCCTGCAGCCCCAAGAAAGGAGAGCAGAGCAGGTTCAGAGTTGCCCCAGGATAGCTACCCAAGGCATGTCAGAAGTCAAGTCAGCAAGTCAAAGGTCAGCAAGGGAGTGTCATGGCAGGGGTATCCCCACAGCAGAGCTCGGGAGAGTGACAGGGAAAAGGGTCTGAGCTCCAGCACAGTCCCCACAGGAGGAGGAGAGCCCCATGGAGTCTGAGCCTAGACCTTGTCCGAGGTCACTGGTGGCCCTGCCATCCTCTATCCTAGTCACAGGAGAAGAGAGGGATGGGGGAAGGCTGCCGAACTTCTTGTACTTGGGGCCCTGGTGGTCTCATTATAAGTATTTGTGCTTAATAGAAGTGATAGAATACACCACTGCTTTTCCTTTCTCAAATACAGAGGAAGAACCCTTTCTTATAATTTGCTGCAACAGTGTTAACCTATCCATTATCTGAGTATTATATATGATCTCAGCTACTCAATCACATATTTTTACAACTGATTGTTAAACCTTTATGTCAGGGCACAAGTACAAACATTATTTAAGCAAAAAGTTAAGTATTCATAGAATCATGGAATCATAGAATGGCTAGGGCTGGAAGGGACCTCCAAAGGTCATCTAGTCCAGCCCCCCTGCAGTGAGCAGGGACACCCTCAACTAGACCAGGCTAACCATTCAGTGTTCTGTGTTCCCCTGTCTTCCCAGTAATGTGTGTTAGTGGTGATTCTTAGCTCCAAGCATCAGAAGAGAATGGTTTTCAGACATTACTGTTTTGAGCTTTCTGCTCATTGGCATACGTGTAGATAACACGTGCATTTAGGTAATTTGCTAAACTACCTAAGTTGTTGATCATATTCATTCAGACTTCTTAGTCATTATCCATGTTTTTCAGATAGTTCACAGGACTGTGGGTAATATACACTATTCACTGTATGTGTGAAATGACGGTCCTTCACAATCCTCCCCAGTTCCCCAGAAGTATTTTCTAGCTTATTACCCCAAATTAGCTCATTGCAGATACTGCATCTGGTGAATATTGCCTTGGTGGTTCACTAGAGTGCTGGCTAATGTTTTGATAAGTTGAGTTACTGGGGAATATGTGACAGCATAATCAGCTGTCAGCTATTTCTTCTGCACCTGAATAAATCCTTTCCCTCTTGATGCCAGATATATCATGGATTGTCAAGGAGAAATATGTCTGTTTAATACAAAAGACGGAGCTCTGGGACATGCAATATTGTATTAAAATTAGAGAATGAAGTTTTTTCACAACCAGAGCAAATAATCAGGATGTTACAGCAACAGTGAAGTATTGGAAGACAGAGGTGGCTGAGGATTTTATGAATTGACTGATTTTCAAATCCATATTTTGAAAATAATTTCTGATGCATCTTACCTGATAACGTTAACGTTTTGAAAATGTGATAATTTGATTGGAAACCTTTTTCTATGTAATATCAAAAGGAAACTTTATAGTACGATAAGGATTATATTTTTTGCAATAGCAAAAAATTGTTCACTATTGATTTTTCTTTTTCAAAAAATGAAATTTTAGCAAATTTGAATATATACTAGTATCCTTTCCTGATTTTTTTTTCTAATTTATTAATAATTCAGTAAAATACTTTCTATAAATTTCCAATAATTTAGTAGAGGTTGTGGAGCTTCTTTATTCCCATTTTCATTTTTTTTATTTCCTAGAATTTTACTTTCTAACATTGCAAAACTTTTATGCTTTTAGAAAAGTTTTCATGACAGAAGGAATGTGTGTTGATGGTACAGATAGGCATTCATATTCATATCTGTAGCAGTAACTCCTTATCTTTGTATGTGAAGAATTTTTTATGTAACCCTAATTATTTGGTACATATAAAGGACTTGGTCATAACACATTTCTATCGTTTCTCTCTGTCTCTGAGATTATAATAAATATTAAATTACTGACCTATTTTTTTTTTTCAAATCAGTCCAAATATCTGATTTGTTCACATAAATATATATTATGTTTTGGGGTTTTGTTTTGTTTATCCTTTATTTTCTACTCTTCCCTGTGGTGAAAGGCATTATTATAATCTGATGGCCCGGGACATGCTCCTGGTTGATTTAAAAACAGGTTATTGCTAAAGTCAAATGGACACCTTATGTCAGTGCAGTTTGTTTGTCAGTAAGCCACGGTCAGATGTAGAAAACGTGCAGCCACTGAAGTCTGCAAATGACAGTTCTGTTCTTTCAGCATAAGAGAATTATCTACAGTAAAAGCAAATGCTGCTTTTGAGGGAGACAGAATTTTCTTACAAATCTAGTTCAAAGCAGCAAATCCTCACCTGTTTTCATCTTCACAAACTATGGATAAATGCATCACGCTTTATGCTCCATGTGGTGTAATTGTTTAGTAACACATATATTCAAACAGAGACTAAAAAAACTTTGCCTACTTGGAAGACATTTCACAGTCAATAATTTTCTCCCAAAGAAGAAAAATAAATAAATAAACCAACACATGACAAACTTTTTCATATTCTTTTTAATGAATTCCAGGACAGTTTACAGGTATTTTAGGGGCAAGAACAAGAACTTGTGTAGATACAGACATAGCTCAATACAAAAAAAACCAAAAAACCCAAAAAACCCAACCCAACCCAAACCAAACCCAACAAAACAAAAAAAACAAAACAAACAAACAAACAAAACACAAAAACACAAAAAACCAAAAAACAAACAAACAAACAAACAAAAAACCCAAACCAAACCAAAACAAACAAACAAACAAAACAAACAAACAAACAAACAAACAAAAAAACAAAAAAAAAACCCCACCAAAACCAAAAACTTTTTACTAGAATAAATAGTACCACTCCTGGACTGCAAACTCGTCCGTGTCATCTGTCGATCACTGTGATAAGAATCTGGAGCAGGAAGAGAGGTTTAAAAGTTAGCAAGGCTCTTCCATGTTACCTTCTTGACTCGTGTAATTTGGTGAAATGGGGTCTGCAGCAACCACTAAAACTAGCCCCTGTTCTCTCTTAAAGTCCCTGAAAGTGGGATGAAGTCACATCCCTTTGCTTGGTAACTCCTCTCTGAGTCTCCTGAATAACAGCATCGGAAAAAATCAGATTGCCGTTAGTTTTATAACCCTTCTGCCACTAGATGTCCCTGCACAACAAACTTTTGGAAGGTCTGTCGTGAATACCACGAAACTTGGCGAGGCAAAGCAGCAGTGACAGTGCATGTGAGGACAGGAGTAACATTGGGTTGAGCAGGACTTGGCCTTTTTGATTTGTTTGGTTGTTGGTTTTTTTAGGTAATACTTGCATTAACTGGAAACAACACTGAAGATTATCCACCCTGTACCAAACATGTATATGTAATATGTAAGGCATACATGTAAGGTATGTTATTGACAGTCAGCATGATTTAATTTTCTACATGTCTTCCCACAAGGGTAAAACTGACCCAGTGAAATCAGCTTGTAATGCCTGGCTATCCTGTGAGCTCATCCAATAAACCTGGAACGCCCTTGGTGCTTTGTGTGGAAAGACAGATCTAAAGCAACAAGAGTCACAGCTATTTAAGAACATAGCCATGGTACGACTTTAATTAAAGCAAACATTTTCATATACTGATTTGAATACAAGAAAATAATTATTTTTTAAAGAATTGGATCAGTTACACTGATATTGAAAAGCACCATTTCTAAATTACACTCACTTAGAGCCAAAAAAACTTCTCCTTTGATAAATTAGGATTTTTTTAAGGATCAGAAATATGTCAGATGTTTGCAAAATAATTTGGACAGTAGTGTGCTGCAGGGATACTTGTGTTTGAGCAGTGCTAGAAACCTGATGTGCAGCAATTATTTTGTTGTCACCTGGAGGAACTAAACTTGGCAAGAAAATCATTACATAAACCCAAACATATTACACATCTACTTGTTGTGGGTATAATTTTGTTTGTTTTCTTGAAGAAAACATTTAGATTTGGCTCTGTCCTTTCATAAACACTACAATATTGCTTTGAAAAAACCTGTTTCCTCTGGATTCCTGCTTCAGAACTCCAGCTTCAGGTAAAAAGGCAGGTCACATTCATGGGCAATTTAAAAATAGTGCTTCTTTCACTAAAAATCAGAGTTAATTTTATTTGGAAGACAACATGTATTAAATGCAAATTTTGGTGTAAGTTTTATTTGATCCGACTGCTTGCTTGCTATTTCACTGTTTGGGTTTTTTTTTTCTTCTGCTTTTCTTTTTTTACCTCTTCAATTTATTTTTTTCCCAAAGAGGTTTATTTAACTTGTCAGTGGCTCTTCATTAGTACTTGTCAGTGGCTCTCCATTAGTACTAGAAGAATTGCTTAAAGTAATTTTGATGATTTCCAAGGTACCTTCCACAAAGCACATACCACAGAACCTATCTCAGCTGGAGCCATCTAGCAGAGTTCATTTACAAGTAGTCATTTGCTGTGTACGAGTTCTTTCTTTCTTCTTTTTTTTGAGTGTAAAGAGTTTTTAAAATAATTGTATAGATTACTTTTTCATGCAGTCATTTTCAACGATGTTACGGCCAGCTAGCTTTGTAAGAGTTGATAAATACAGAAACAGAAATATCCGTAGATATTTCTTGTGACTTTTAAAATGTTTCCCTTTGTGTACATCATGAAATCATGAAAAAACAACCTGTACAGATTCAGGAGACCAAGTGATGGTGTAAATACACATATGTGTCAATGTACATATATGTCAATGTACATATATAATAATAAAAAATAATAATAATAATAGAAACAGTGTCAAGAAATGGTCCCAGGCACTTGATCCTTTATACAGTTGTTTGTATGTTCTGGGCATAAATTTGGTGGGGAGCAATTAACAGTACCAAAACCAATGGTTTAGCAAAAGTTTCTACCTTTATGGACATTCACATGAAAGTATTCCCTCTTCATAAGCAGCCTTGGGACTTGACAGATCATTCTGTCCAGCTGACCTTTGTACCAGGGAAGCAGCACAGACGTGTTTGATCGACTAAGACATAGTCAAATTTTATGATAAATGTAGTTCAGAACTTAAGAGATTTCTTAGGTGTGTGGTAGGGCCAGGGAGCATAACACCTGATCTGGATGCATTTACTTAAAGCTGTGAAGATGTCTAATCAAACTGTTATCATTTTTCTATCATTTTATCTATGAATTAAGGTGCATGTCAGCGTTTTGAAAATCTTACAGTTCTTTGTACTGAAAGAGTAAAGGAAAATGCTATGAAATGTTCACATTTATTTTCCCAACAGCTTTGTTTATCTGGAAATGTCCTGGGGATCATTTATGTATTAATCCTATATTAATAAAAACCAAAAGCAAAACCAAACCAAAACTATTCTTATCAGCTCTGGTTAAGACTAGCTGTTAAGATGGCAAAGTTTGAATCATATTCCATTCACGGAGAAAATAACTAAGGAGTAAAATAGTTATCATTAAGTTCATAACAACTGAAAGAAATTTCTCTTTTACAGAAATAATTCAGTACTATTTCTTGGTTTCCATGTGGTGCACTCTTTAAGTTCAGTCAGTTGTTGATGCTCCTTATGTAAGCCTGTTTGATTAAGGAAGCAGCAAATGATCAAACTGCTGTTTCCCCTCCTGTGGAAAATCGTTCTGTCGATACCAAACACCTTTCCACAAAAATGGAATTTGTGAAGGATTGATTGTCCAGGTTTATGATCAGGGCTGTCCACTAGACCTATAGCAGATGCTTTCTGTTAACTCCTCTCCCTCCTCACAGGGGAAGAGAAAGGGAATAAGGGAGAGAGATTAGAAAAGGAGGCTAGAACAGCTTTAATGAAAATAATAACATGATATATACACAAATATATACAGAACACCAAAGTGTTGAACCCAACACCCCCTGATGAAAATTATGTCACCATCACCACTGATGCTGAGGGGCAGGCACTGGGGAAGTTCCAGACTGGACTCAGTAGCAGATGGGAACTGGATTTAGGAGATGGATTCTGCAACTGGCTTCAGGAACACATGGATTTGGGTTGAAGGCAGAATGCCCCTTAATGTGGCAGATGAGATTTATCAGGGTCCTTGGTCTGCACAGAAGCAAGTCTAAGCAAGAGCCTTTCTGCACACTCCAATCCTTGACAGTAACTCTAAACATTGAGAGTTAGCACTGCTGGAAGAACACACTGTCTATGAAAATGTGCTGTTAACTTCAGAAAGTGCTGTTAGAAGAGACTGACCTGGAAACTAAAGTCACTGAAAAGAATCAGTTCTGTTCTAACTCAAACCAGGAGCATCTGGATGCAGAATAACCATTCCCCCAATACATTCCTTATTTTAAATAGAAGTTATGATATTTAGATTTACTTTGACCCTGACATTTTTTCCTTTCTATTACATACTCTTGGGTCTTTGTTTGTTGGTTTTTTTAGGGGGCGGAGATAGAAATGTTTTGGAGGTTTCTCCTTTTTTTTTCATCCTTTGTTAAGTATTGATTGTAAACACTCTCTGTTTTCCCTTCAGAGCTAGGAATATGCTAGGAAGATTTCATCAAAACATCTTTGAGTCTGAATCATGGGAGTGTAAAACTAACCTACAGACACTCAAACTATGTAGAATACATGTGGGAAGCATGACTATATACTTGTCCTGGTGTTAAATTACTTCTTTGACAATCACTATCAGCAGTTTGTAAAGGATGAATGTGCAGTTAGAGGGACCTTGAACAGTTCTTCCTATATAATGCAAGACATTTCACTTTCTTTTTTGTGTTCAGAGCATGCTTTATCCACAGATCTCATTTACCTGAAAGATTTGTGATTTTAAGTACCTATCATAATTTTTTGGTTTGGCTTCATGTTGTACACTGAGCTTCTACAGACCATGCACATAGGAGCTTAGCATTAGGCTCAGAGTTGAAGTAGGTAAGAAGCATCCACTGCTTCCTTAGAATTGCAGTGGGAAAGCAGACCAAGATATTGATTGCTCCATAGGAAAACTCCAGAGTGAGTATGTATAAGAGTGTCCACAGTGAGAAAAAATAATGAAAATTTTTTTCTCTTAATAAAATTCCTTGTTTTGGTTTAAGAAGAAATGAATAGCTTTGTTCTACTAAGGAACACATGACACATGGATCTTCTGTGTAATGCACTGTTGCTAGACTGCCAAGCTGTCAGCTTTGTTTTGTTCTGAAGAAAGTTATACACAAGTAGCAACAGCGCTATATTTAATCCCCAGCACAGTTTTTGTGAGGCTTTATTCTAGTCACTGCATCCTGTATGAGCAGCAGAAATTGTGGAGAGATCAAATAAACCCATAACTTTAGGTTAGGATCCCCACTGACAAGTGTGTACCACTATCAAGCAGTCAAATACGTGACAGCAACAGCATATTAGGCAGGAGTGACTAATAGTAAAAAACCAGATACTTCTTCCTTATTCTATTTCTCAAACAGCAGAAGCCATACTTAGGAATATATTCAGATTTTTACAATAATGTATTTATCAGACATTTTCCTTTACCATTCCTGAAGGACCTAGCACATGGCAATTTTTCCTATTGCTTGTTCCAAATACATATAATTCTTCTAATGGATATTTTTGACCAATTTTAATGTTCAGATAAACTGGCAGATATACTGAAGCTGCACTGGAGAAATATAAGAGACAATAATCTATGAAGCAAAATGCTCTCAGGCTTTAAAATGATGTTTAGGTTGAACTATATATTTGAGATGATCTTATGTAAGTCTCAGAATTAGAAAGATTTAAAGTAAAACCACCATGGAATTATGTCAAGTGTCCATTTGCTGCTGCTGTCAGGTGATCATTTCTGCAGAGGATGACAATGACTGTGTTGTTGACTACAGCAGCACTAAGCACAACAGGAGGTAAAAGTATATAGGTGAAACACAAGAATGAATTCTATAAAGGAAAGGCATAATTTATCTACCCCAACTCTGGCCAGTAACTAGGTACTAGTACTGCTAATTTTATGAAAGTGCCTGGAGATGTTTAATACCAAAATGATGAAGACATTAATTTCCCATCTCATACAGAGTATGTCACTTCCAGCAGCACAGTGCAAGGTGATTGATGATTACTTTGTAGATAGAAATATTCCCACATGCTGAACCTCCAGTGTCAATTCCCATAGCTTCCACAATTGCTCTAAGAGACAAGCACCTAAGCTTCCCTATGGAAGAGAAAGATACTTGGGCTGATTGAAAATCAGATATTTAATTAAGAAGTTACAAGGTGTCAAAAAAAAATGCTCTTCTCTCTTAACTTCCATTCTAGCTATCAAAGGAACAGGAATGTCTAAAATATCTTTAACTGAGGTCATGGGTCATTATAGCTGTGACTATAACAGTAGGAATGGCAGATTTAGAAAGACTCTTCTGATATTTTAAAATGAAATTCTCTGTAGTGACATATTGCTATAAAAGAAAGGCTTTAGTAAAGGCCTAGCACTATATTGAAAACTGTTGCAGGGAGCAGGATCCCAAACACATTGAACCGGGAAAAGTCCTGGAAATAGAAAAAAGCCTCAACACTTTCTTCTACAGAGCGCCTTATATTTGGGTTTAATTTTAAAAAGAAACATAAAAAATGGGGAATGTAAGCCAATAGTTCAGCTTGTCATGAAATGTGACCTTGTGGCCCCCAGAGCTTGAAGTTATGACTAGTTCCTGAGGAGCTGTAGCCAGCAAATGTAATCACAGCTCCCTTTCTTCATTTTCTCCTTATTTTGGTACTGTCCCTTACAACAGGGTAGTAGCAAACACATTGAATTTTAAGGGACTCCCCACTAGAGATGACTATGTCAGCAGCATGTCATATATTTTTTAATGATTTTTGCCCATTGAACATGCACTGAGAGCTCAGCTGCGGAAGAAACAACTGAGAATTTTCATTTTTTCTTACCTTTTTTTTCTGTCAGGCAGTGATGGTAAAAGTATTTAAAAAGGTATTACAGAAGTGGTTCATGACAGACAGTTGCTTATAAAAATACAGATGTGGGAAGTTATGAATTTCAGATCTCCTAAGGTTTGATGCTCCAGGGAGTTTTACTTTCCTGAATTGGAAACTTCTGTGGATATCATCTCAAGAAAGGGCATTCAAGGTCTCTAGACTTTCCTTCTCAAAGAGTATGAAGCCCTTGGATTCCTAGCAGGAAATGGGAATCCCAAAGCTTTAGGGTTTTCTGGTATCAGACTTCCCTGGAAGAATTCAAAGTGTTTGCAAATCCCACACTCCACATGGAGTCTGAGACCTTTGCTAATACTTTTCCCATATACTTGCATACGTATTTGAAGAATCACAAATTATTGCTGTTTTGCTTTATTGAGAATTAAGAGAGGGAGAGGGAGAAAGAGAAAATTGATTAGAGTTTTACTGGGATTGGGGCAAGAAGAAATGTCTCTTGACAGTGCTTAGCTATCCATCTGAATATTGAAGACATCTAAAAGACATGTACTCTGTATTTTCCAAAGAGCTAATGTGTTTAGGTGTCTTTGGTGGTCACTCTTTAACAACCTCAGTTTCTATTAATCTATCTCACATGCTTTCAATTCTCCTTTCAGGCTGCTTTTGTTGACCAATAAAAATGTAAACCAGACAAGGCAGTTACAACTATCTCAGAGCCATTTACTTACTCTACACAACTTCTCTAATTTCTTATTGCTTTATTTGCAGAAAGAATTTAGGAAGCTGAAACCGAGATGTCTCTATCCTTGATTATGGTAAAATTATGCTCTTGTTTTCCTTAAACCCTGTCGCTAAATAAGCAGATATCATTTTAATGAATACTTAGAGAAGTTCTGCTTCTCTAAGAGATTCTTTCTGTCAGATTTTCTTCCTTCCTTTTCTATATATTCTACATTATCCACATGGTGACAGGAAAATAATGATACATTACACTGGCATGTAATCAGCGTGGTGTTTCTCCAGCAATATATTATATCAAATCATCAACATAGTAGCACTACAGCAGTATCACTTTGACAATGATTAAAACTAACATATCATCAGTGCTACTGCACATCACTTCAGAGATAGAGTATGTTAATGCATCTTCAGATTGATGTTGCTGTTGCAAGAAGTATTAGCATAATGCAGGGGTGATGTAAGTACAATAGGTAAGCTTTCTACTGCTGCTGTGATATTAATTATTAGCATAATGCAGGGGTGATGTAAGTGTGTTAAGCCCATATTTCCTCGTAATCATGTTTCCAATTAATTATCTGTGAAAAATCCATATGCATTCACTTTACACATGAAGGTCAGATTGTGCTACTTGGGTGCTTATAACTAATTTAATTAGACAATCAAGCCTGATGTTTGCGTTGCTTAAGTGAATGAAAATTTTGCTGTTGACTTAAAAGAAACAAGATACAACATTATTTGAGAAACACTGTCTTACTTTTTATAAGAAGCTTCGACACTAAGAGAAAGTCTAACATAATACATTGGCTGGAAATTCAGGCAGGTGCCTTCTGCTTCTAGTGCTTTTCCTATATTATTTCTCTATATATTTGGTGCAACGGCAAACTGACTATCTGAGTAATCTTGTGTGAGTCGCTTCTCACTGAGAAGTCTTTCTTTCATATTGTGTCTGTTTTCTTTTAGTTGATTAAAAACTCTGTTGTGAATTATCATTAGAATTAATAAAATACCTAGCACATCAGAATTGCAGTCTGGGTTCTATAGCCTTTTAAATAATACTTGATTAGCTTTTAATAAAGACTTAATAAAGTGATCCAGAAAAGAAAAGAAAAAAATACTTTTTTTTTTTTTTTTTTTTTCTCTTTCTCTTTACAGAAGTGTTCTTCTAAACTCAGCTCCATAATTTTGCCTATTACAGCCTGTTACACACAAAAATACGTTTTGGATTCTTATAGAGAAAACATCATTTCCTCATGCTCCTGAGAGAGGGCTACAGAGTGATGTTGCTTCTCAAAGAGACAGTAGGATAAATGGTTTACATTAGCAGTAGCATACTATGGTTCTGACACCAGTCAAGGAGGAGGTAGGGTCAGAGGTTGAGGGGATGGGAGAGAAAGAAATAAGCCTAAAACAGAGGGGAGAAGAAAGCATCTGTTGGCCTAAAGAAAGAAGTATAGTGTTAGAAAGGGGAAAAAAATGGAAGTTGCAGCAGCAATGAAAACAGGAGTGTTAATCAGCAGAAAGATTGAAGAAGGGGACTGATACCAGCAAAAAAAGTAATGGAAGTTTCCACCTGTCCCACAACTCAGTTTAGATGTCTGAAACAGCTTTGACCCCCTCTATCTCTTCATTGCTCTGAGGTGGAAGCTAGGGGCAGTTGGCAAGGCAGAAAGGTCCTGGGTTTATTCATATCCTGAATATGTTGTTGCTGGCTCTATGTTCCTGTCCTTGTGCTGGGTAAGTCATGACCCGTGTTGTCTCCTTGTAGTTGGTGGCATAGACCAACTGACCTCTGAGACTCTTACTCAGATTGAAATGTAAGGGCAAAAATACAAATGACAATGTGTTGATTTTGAGTAAAAGTTCTAACAAAAATTAGCCCTCAGTTTTTCTTAGCATATAAGGGTGGCCAGATTATTTCTGAGCTATAAATAATTTTTGTAAAGTCATTCAAACCTGTGTCAAAACCTCTGTATTGTTTACACCATAGTTCACTACATCACACAATATTTGCAGAAAATAACTGACTTTTTTTGCAATTCCTTTATGTATAAGATTTAATGCTTGGCATTTCTAAAAGAGCTTAAGTAACTTAAACCCATTTGTATAGCACAAGGTAACAGTGACAGAGAGTTCTGATACTTCTACAAGGCAGGGGACAGTGTTGAACAGAGATATATCTTTGTTCCTGACTAACACATTTCCATACCTCATTAAAAAATCCTATCACACAACCACACTCAAAGACTGCTGCTCTCCACATTTTAGATCTTGCATTGCATCAATTTGTTGTTAGAATCCTGTTGCCTAATGTCATCAATGTTTAGTCAGATGAGAAGCATTAGATACATCAGTCTATACTCAGATATCAATTGTTATAATTCACAAAAATCCAGAGATAGACTTGTGTGACTTAAGCACCTTTGAAAAGGTTATCCAGAGAGTTGTCGTTTTGGAAATCGTAGCAGAGAATTTTAATTATATATTTGAAATACCAGCAGACAGGATTAAGATAGTTTTCCATGCTTCATAAGGAATTTGCTGAACATGGAAGAACTTCCTGCATACTCCTGTTCCACTGGCATTGTGCAAGTCTTTTGTACCTTTTATCTCTGGTGCTTTGAAATTTAGGATGTAAGAACAGATTCTGTGGAAAGGAATTACAGGGCAAAGGCAGGCAGGGCAGAGGTGCCTGATAAACATGATTTATAACAGGCCTCTGACTCAGCATATCAGCTTCTTATATGATAAATATTACACATGTAGCCCAGTACATTCACCCTCCTATAGCTGTGCAGAAATCAAATTTTAGAGCAACTTTTCAAGAAGCTGGTAGCAGGTCTGCACTGAAAATCAGTTCCCAAGTATCCATTAGCATTCCAAGTCACTGGGCAGCAGGGCAATTCTCAGCCTCCCGGTGAAAAACATCTAAAGTGATTTAATGATAACACTAAGGGGCTTTGTTGTGGCTAAGCAGCTCCATGAGTGCTGTGTCACCTACTTCAGTGCCCCCAAATGATTTAAATGGGCTTCTGTGTCTGGTTCCTAACCAGATAGGTCTGTTTGTATTTTGACTGGCTAAATGATTATGCCCAGCCTTCTGTTTTTGCTGCAGAAAGGCAAGCTGCAGGATTTAGCATTTTACCTCTTGCTCACCCAGGCTTCTCTCTGGGTTCTGACCAGACTTGACTCAAATGCCTGGCTCCTGGGACTATAACAGTGAGATTACAGTAGCATATACTTTTGAAAAGCAGAATCACCAATCCGAGCTCATGGGAGAGTGCAAGTGCTGCAGCAAAGGGTAGTGATCCTGCCACAAATGAGGGGTGTTCATGGTGACTGTTTTCTCTTTTTCTGTAACACTACAAGAATTTGAAAAATAAGGCAACAAACTTTTATTCCTTGCAGATACAGGGCCTTGCAGATATCTTCCAGGAACATGAGGAAGAACTAAGTATCAACTTTCTATTCTCATCATCTTAGTCTGTGGCAAAAGCTAGAATGATTAAATACTAATACATGTTAGCAGCACCCAAATCAGATGACAGGTCTGAGCAGCCTTTATCGAAGCAAGGTCTGTATGAGTGGGCATTCGTTCTCCTCACTGAAGTTTTTCAAAGCTGGCACTAGTTTCTCAGAGCACAAAGGCTCAAGAAGATTTCTATTGCAATTTGACAGGCACCGTATTCTCCTCTAACAGAAAGAGAGCAGGTGGTGTTAGGATAAGAGCAAGTATTACATAGATGCTTATTGTATTAGGCATTGAACCCTGGTGATTAGAAGCTGCCTGCAGAATGGCAGTATCTCAGCTTTCTTTAAGAAGGATAAAAGTTTTAATTAATGTTATTATAAAAAAAAAAGTCATAGTTAATCATAAGACAGGTGAACAATTAGCTGTTTTAAAACAAATAACATTCAGAAAACTGACTGTTCATTCCAGTCATTATCTGGGAGACCTGCTATCATCCCACCAACAGCAGACTAATTGCGGATCACAATGCAGACCTGTCTCATTTCTAAACTGTGGTTGACTCCTCTGATGTCACTCCCACGACTCCTGGGGTACTCTAATGCCACCCAGTCAGAGACATTTCAGAGTAAATATACCCTGCTTAAAGACATATTAAGATGGATTAAGACTATTTTCACCTGTTTGGCTCTTACTCTGCCATATACATGCACATGAGGCCAGCTTTGTGCAGCAGAAAACAGATAATAGTGGAGTGGTAATACAGGTGTCTGTGACAATGCAGGTGTTATGATATTCCCAAATATGCCTGTGTTATATAATGTGATTATACTGTGAATTCACATTTGGGTCTTGAAAGGGTTTTTTCCCTGGGAAGGTGCGTTTTCATGTACTCAGGTTACTTGATGGATTCCTACATTTTGGAAGCTGATCTAACCAGTCAGAATTCTTGAAGTGCAAAATCTGAACTTGATGCTATGGAGAAATTAGGTGTGAATGATGTAAAGTGCCATATCTGGTCATGGCTTAAAGTTATCTCGTGAAAGGAAATTCACCACCTTTGATTTGCTGGTTTTGTGGTTAAGTTTCTTACTAACAAAAAGTGAGATTCTTGTTCCAGCATCATCTTTCAAATATTAACCATAGAAAGTATTTTGTCTGTTAATTAAACTCATATTCTTCTATGTATGCAACTAGAGAATGCTTGATTCATTTAATATTCTCTTCAACAAACTAATTCACTTGAGTTCCTTAAATGTCTTACTATGATAAATATTCCTCTAATAATTTCATGATGTTAGAGAGAAATTATGCATATATATATATTATATATAGAGAAAATATTTAAACATACACAGCCAGAGATGAGGACACAATGAGCAGTGGTAGGTAAAATAAGTAGTCCCATTCTATTTCTTTCCGTTCTACATTGTGGTTATTAGTGTTAAGTAGCTTGCACTTAACACTAGTAGGTTCCATGTCCTTTCTTCTCCTTCCCTTACCTTACTCCATCTTGTTTGAAATTACCCCATTAATCAATGCCTCCAAAATTCCTCTTGTGGACTCATAACAAGAACAGAGGATGCTTTGATGTGCAAGAAGTTCAGAATGCTTCCTGATTTCAGTTAGTATATCCAGGCAGATTTTAGGCAGAACAAGGAAGAAGCAGTAAGCAAACAGACTGTTGAAATTTCAGTAATTTGGGTCTTAAATATGTTTAAGTGTTGGATTACACTACGTTCACTCTCATCTAAAATTAAAAGTATACATTTGATTCTTCCTTTACCTTCTAACAATCCTGTAGGGCTCTGGAGGAACAGGTAGCTTCCAGACTCTTCATTCATTAAAGATGCTTCTCTGTGTCTGTGTTGATTAATAAAGCTCACATTGACAAGAAAGGGTGCTTTGACACAATGTGGTTACGGGGGAATTTTTAAAGAACCTTTCTCATGTGCCTAATTTCTTCATTATCATTATCTTGTCTTCTGCCATTTTCAGTCAAACTGCTCTAGCTAACTCACTCAATGAAAGAGTGCATCTTAATTTGTCAAAAGCAATTAAAATAAGCCACCACACTGGAAAATGCATGCAGTATGTGTACAACTTGTAGATGAGGAGATTCTATTATCCCTTCAGTTATGATTTTGAATTATGTGTAGTCACTGTTTGCAGTGTATTCAGTGAAATGTACAGAGCCTTTACAAACAATACTCAGAATGTTTGAACTTCTGACAAATTCTACTTATGTTCTTCATCTCCTTGGCATCAGACAAATGAACAAGAAAATTGCAGGTGGTTAACTGTGGCACTTTATGAAGCATGGTGCACGTGTTTCCTCTTTTACTTCCTTTGGTTGTGTTGGAATATTGGGTTTTGTTTGGTTTTGTATTTTTGCTCTGCTTATGAGCCACTGTAACTACTGCAGTTCCATTGACATTCACTCTAGCCTGCAGCCTACATTCATTGAAACTCATAGGTCTGCAGCTGATAGCAGAAAATTAAGAACTACTTAGTAAACAAATCTGAAGCAAAAAAATAATGAACAAAAGCTTACATCCCAATACCTGAGGCATATCTCAGAATATGCTTAAATTGCTCTGTAATTTAATCAGAGAAATCTCATAAAATCTAGAAAACTTTGGACTGTCATCAACTGCAGTAGGCCCAGTATTACAGAAATAGAGGTTCCTGCCTGACGAGGAAGACAACACTGGTCTTTCTGGATTATTCCTGGTGTCTCTCAGGTCACTCCTCCTCATTTGATTAACAATAAATAGAATTTATATTTTCCAGTTCTTAGGCTTAGTTTTGGATCACCTCAATCTATAATCAGAGTTTTTTAGTGAACATTGATCAAATCAAATACCTACATTACTTCCCACCAGAAGCTGGTGAACAGCTATGGATACAATAAGTGATCAAACATAGGCAATGTTTATTTTACTGGTAGAATGAAAGCAATTAAAGAAAATACACAACTGTTACGTGTATACTGTAAATGGGTCCCCAGACCTAACGTCCCCTGACAGTAACCTGTGAAGATGTAACTTCATTAAAACCATCAGCAGGTCTCTGTGTGCTCATCTGGTTCCTTCTTCATTCCTCTTCCCTCTCTAAAATTCCAACATCTCCTAAGGACTTCTAATTTTCTGTGTACAGCATTTATTCTATAGCAGGCATTACAAATATTTGCTGACAGACGAATTCTCTATTGTCTGGGTTTTTCTTTCCAGTCTCTTTTTCCCTAATGGCTATATTAAACAATGTTTAATTTGTCCAACTAAGAAATACATGTCTAAATATGAGTCTGGATTTTGTTCTTGTTCTTTCATAGGTAAACTGGAAATGATTTCTTGATACTATTTTTTTATTCATTTATATCTATTTACTCTAAGCAATAATTTCAGCACACATCTAAGATAACAGAAAGCATCACACTGGCTTTAAAATCTGATTGTTTAATCCTATATTCTAGTTTCAGATGTATAAAAGAGCAGAATTTCGTAGGAAATGTATCTGGGACAATTTTTTCATGTTATCTTTTTCTATTCTGACCTTCAGGAAGTTTGTGGTGTTAAGGTTTTCATATTAAGGTAATATTGTTTTTAACATTAAAGAAACACAATTATTTAAAATTTATAATACTTCTGTCTTTTGTAGGAGGCTGAGTGAATAGAGTACTGAAATTTAAATAAATATCACATTTTTTTTCTAAAGGTCCACGTAGTTGATTTTATGTTCTTGGTATGGTTTACATCAGAATGAAAATGTATAGCACTAGTATTTTCCACTTAATTAATCAGAGTACAGTCTAATTTACGTCTTTGGCCATTTAGGAAAAAAAAAAGTATAGGTTGATGACTGGATAAACAATTACATTGAGTGAAGGATATGAACATGAGACAGCAGAAATATTTCTGTGGAACAGAGTCCTAGAATAATTGCTTATGAGTTTTCTAACTCTGCATGCAAGCTTGCCTATCATGATGAAAATAATAAAAATATTTAGAAATATAGAAGGGAAAAGGAATAGTTCAGTCCTTTTCAATGAATGGAAGCTATACAGTTTGCATGTACTTTCAAAAAATCTGCAGAACATATTTATTACATACTGTAGACTGCAGAATGTTTCCTGGTAACCCATTAAGAACATTAAATTTGTAATAAAACCCAAAGCTTCAATTACAATGTGCCACAGGAAAAGAAAAGGAGAGAATAATCAGCCGTGTTCTGCATTGTACAACTATATGGTATTTCTTAGGTAATTAAAATATTTATATGTTATTTTCGCTACTGATTTTGATTGATACTGTACCACAATCTCTTTCAAAATCATTTTATGCTGAGATCATGTAAGTTCTAGTATGGGTGGATAAGAAGGGACTATATTTCTTTTGTAGTGCCTCATTTTTAGCAAGTGTTATTATGCTCTGTAGCCTAGAAGGATATACAGAAATGCAGGTCAACTTTACATCTGTGTTTACATTTTCAATTGTTTCATTTTAGACTGACTAATCTGTTTAAGCTTGCATATTATATTCTTGTTCTAGTCATGGTCATAGGAGGTAATTATATCCAGCATCTTATTCATAATGTTGTTCTGTATGTGTTTGTATTAGAAAAATTAAAGTTTTAATCACTTTGAATGGCTTTTCATATTTTTGATATTTTATTATTACTATTAATTTAAGTCTACATTTAGCTGTTCATTGAAAACTAATAGTTTCATTTCACTTATAGAAATCTGATTTTGACAAAAATGATTTTTTTTTTGCTTTTAATTAGGAGAAGTCTTAATGACAGTGGATATCAGCCTTTCTACTGACTTGCTGTCATTATAACAAGTTACCCAATTGTCAAAAAAATCAAGGCTGAATACAATTTTTTTTTAGCTTGGTTACAGCAATTTAACAGGAATAAATCCTCACATTCCAGTAGCATACTTTAAATGAAGTTGTAAGGTTTTATTAACCTAAAAAAGAATGTCTTCAAAGCACATGGAATTGATTTTGTAAAGAGTTAGACATGAAATTACAAGCAGAAGCAATAGCAATTCCAGAAAGGAAATGGAAAAAATAAATATATACAGGCTTGAATATATTGATTATTCAAATAAGAGCTATGATTGATAAAGCTTAGATTTATTTTTTCTTTTTAATTTCCATGGAGAAGAGAACTTCTTAGATCTGCTGTGGTCAAACCACAAAATATTTTGGTAGGTTTTTTCTTTTTTTTTTCTTGATTTAATATTTTTAACTTTCTCTGACACTTTTCAGATAATATAATTAACCAAAATCTTACAGATTTTTTAGAAGCTGAAAAAAGAATATAATTTATCTTATTAATGATATT
>JAAGNO010013593.1:103779-152339 GCA_033439905.1 Ceryle rudis | reverse complement strand
ATAATGAGAAAAGAAGCTAATAGATTTTTTTTTCTCTTTTACTGCAAGTTCAGAAATGCTTCAGAGCTGGAACTTCCCAGGTCTTCTTCCTCAGCAGGTCTTCTTCCTCAGCAGGTCTTCTTCCTCAGCAGGTCTACCCCATGATAGGTCTCTCCCTTTAGTGGGCGTCTCTCCTCAGCAGGTATCTTCTCTCAGCAGGTCTACGCCATGGTGGGTGTCTTCTCTCAGTGGGTCTCCCCTCAGCGGGTCTACCCCATTGTGGGTCTCTCCCCTCAATGGGTCTACGCCATCATGAGTCTCTCCCCTCAGTAGGTGTCTCACCTCAGCGGGTCTACGCCATGGCGGGTCTATGTCATGGTGGGTCTCTCCCCTCAGCAGGTCTATGCGATGATGAGCGTCTCCTCTCAGCAGGTATCTTCTCTCAGCAGGTCTACGCCATGGTGGGTCTCCCCTTAGCAGATCTCTTCACTCAGCAGATCTCCCCTCAGCAAGCCTGCCCCATAGTGGTCCTCTCCATAGTGTGTCTGTCCCCTGAGAGAGCCTCTTCCCCCACAGTAGATACCCCCTCAGTGGGTCTCACCTCACAGCAAGGTGCTTCTCCCCATCTCCACCCCAGGGGGATGGTTAAAGGGCCATGGTGTGCAGCCTCCTTTCCCCGCAGGCCTGGGAAACGCTCTGTTGTGAGGAGATGAACAAAATCGTGGTATTATGACGTGGGACACCCACACGTGTGTCTGCAGTGGGTGAGGAATCTGTTTTTTAAATGTGGCGTTGTTTTTCCTGTCAGAGCCGTGGCTGTCAAAGGGGTGTATTTGATGCAGAACTTGACATATAAAGCCTAACCCCCTGTTTGTTATAGAAAAATAGTCTGCTCTGGAGGTAGTAAAACCTACAGAAGTGTGTTGGCTATCTGTTCATCACGTATGGTTACGTGGAGATACCGCTCTCTGAGGAGCTCAAGCATCCCACTGCAAGTTCTGTAGTACCTATATGAAGACTCAGGTGTGAGGTGGTAACTGATGGAAATAAACAGAGACACCACACACCCAGAATTACTGTTAAGGACACAGTCCTGCAAATGCTGTGAATATAATGCACGGGATTCATATAATGTGAATGATCCCTCTGCAATCAAATCCACTCTTCTGTAAAGAGTAGTTTTGCTAAAATAAGTGTGAGTTTTGCCTCTGGATTCAGTGGTCACCTTATTTCTGAATGTCTCTGAAGGCTGGGAAGTATTGAGAAGAGAGAGGAAAAAAACAGTTTCCGCATGGAAGAACTAAACAAAGTCTGCAGAGGCTTCTGCTATCAATAGCCTCTGGATCTGTTACAGTATCCTTAAACCCAAATCCATACAAGCACTTAGAGGAATACTTAGGATACTGGAAAAGGTAACAGAGTTCAATTACATTACGGTAAAATCCAAGATAAAGTAAAAAAACCCCAAACCTGCGTGCTTAACTAATGTATAACAAAAGCAGCGAAATCCCCCGTCCAAGCTGACATTCCTCACTTAACTCTCATGATTATGGTCAGCTTTTGAAGTGTCCACGATACATTTTATTGAGAAGTCGTACAGACTGGTACAATGTGTTCTATTTAGGTTCAACAGGATGCGGAAAAGGTAGATTTCTCTTTTTTTGTTGTCTTTAATTTCCTGGTTTATTTATGTTTTTACTAATCTGAGGAAAAAACCAGAGATTTGTGTCCTGTATTTGAAGAAAAGGAGGCACTGAAAGCTAGAATAACTCCTTCAAAAGAAAAAAAACCCAAACATGTTTAGCATTTTTTTTTCATTTATTGTACAGACCACAGTTCTGCACCCACTATTTTCTTAAAGAAAGACAGAAAGTTGTGCACAATTTGTGTCCCAGAACGTAATCTGTTACAGAATTAATTTTCTGCTCGGCTTTGTTTCAGTTCCTGCAGTTCCCCCAGGTTTATTCTTTGCTTGCAGCTTGTATTGTCTACCTTGGGACTGAAGTGGTTACTGCCAGACTGCTCTGCCTTTCAATTTCTAGAAGAATTAGCAACGCTATTTACACCCAGTTTGCTAAAATGGACCTTGCAGACCTCTTCCTATCCACTGTATATGTTTGTGTATGTGTTTGTGTATGTTTAGAAAGGTAGTAAAAATATTAATGACATTTATTTGCAAAATTCATGGAGAGTAGCCTCAGCTGACATTTGACTATAAAATGATTCTGATTGAAATCAAAGGAAGAGCAGGACTGGGGTCAAAGCAGTAAATTAATTAGAAAAGAGTAAGATAAATAAATGCAATGAGTAAATCTAGATGCTGCATATCCTCTCTGCCTGGGGCAATTCCATTTGGGAAAGAAAAGATTAAGATAGCTGAAAAAAACCTGAAGTAGCAATAGCCAGGAATGAAAAATCAGAAGAATATCTGAGGAGAAAGAAACGACAGAGCCTGGAGCTTTAATAAATAATACTGCTGCTTCCTTCGCACTTCTCACCTCAGGATCTGAAAGCAATTTATGCACACTAATGAATTAAGCCTCACAACCAAGGTCACTGTGCACCTCCTTTTTCCCAGACAGTCTCTTTTTCCGCTACGAGATGTTGTTCGAAGGATTTTGATGGCTTTTGGTATTTGTTTGGGATTTTGGATGCATAGCAGCTCTGCTGGAACAGTAGCTCTGACTGAGCTTCTGTATATCCAGAAACCAGACACGTCCACCGTGCGTGTGCAGGGAGCCCTTCTGCCTTTTGTTGTGTGGCGACCATCTGTGCTGCACATGCGAGGAATGTCTGAGGTTTCCCGGCAGATAAATAGGGCAACCTCCTTTGTGAGGGGGTGAATAAACAAATTTTCTTAAGGGGAGCAGAGGATGGTTTATTGGGTTTTATTTTTGGTTGTTTTTACTTAAGATAGTATTATTATTATCTTTTGTAGTACCACTTCCAGGCCCTAGATTCTGTTTGTGCTGGATGTTGTGTTAAGAAGTGCGTAACAAACCAGAGTCCTTGACCTGAGGAATCTCACTGCTCTGTCTTGTGGTGGAATTTCTAATGGAAGGCAGCGTTAATTTCAGTCTATGTGTAGAAGTACGTATGTTTTTTTTGTGGCAAGTGTAGGATAGGTGAGAGAATGAAGGTAAGAGTCTAAGGATGAAGCTCCAGGCTTGCCTACCTGGGCCTTGGGATCAAGTGCCTAAAGAAATGGTATCACTTTCAAAAGAGGAAGTAGCCACCTTTCCTAGTCAGTTGTTATTTTGGTGTCAAACATGGATCTGCTGGTTTTATTAATCCCAGTATGGATTAACAAGTGGGAAGCAGAATTGTTTTGGCTCACCTCTGACTCACAAAAACCCCCAGTTGGAGAGAATTGCTCTAACTAAGGCCTGTAGTCCTCAGAGGCACAAGTTATGGCCAAGCACATGCAAACAAACGTCAGAGCTTTGTCGACCCTCGTTTGTGGAGTTTTGCCTCGGTTCTGTCCCAGCTGAAAATTGCTAGTACCTGTATATTGTATATAAAGGAGGTCCTTATATATAAAATACCTGTATCTTCTCCAGGTACTTATTCTTCCTGGAAAATGACACCTTCCCTTGGTGTGGCTAAGCACAGGTTTGAGTCCTGACTCAAAAGTATTCACGCTAATACATCTCTAAATCCTAGATGCTTGAATAAGGAATGGGGAAGGCTTCTTTAGTGGGGTAAACTGCTGAATAATACAGTCATCTCCATCTGTAACTTTTTTCCCAGGGGTCTGGGCTAGTATTGCAGGACTACTGAGTCATTAGGCCTTTGGTATTTAGCCATGTGTACCAGAGAATATGTACCTGGGGTAATTCTACCCCTCAGTATATTACATGCCATTGCAACTTTGCCATGTGGCTACTGATAGATGCGCCATTTTTCTCTTCAGAGTATCTTGCACGTACCACTTTGTGTCGTTCTTATGCTGCTACTTCATGCCAGGACAGTAGCATTTCCTTCCCGGCTGTCAAACCGAGGGTTTAGAAGTTAGAATAAGGGTATCCTGGTAAAATCCCTTCATTTGTTGTCTTCTTTTTTTATTTTTATTTTTTTCAGCCATGGTTTGGGACACAATTAAGGGTGGTAAGTAATCTGTTCTGGCAGGCTTGTCATCTGATTCATAGGCTCGTAGCTGCTGGTGGTAGGTGCCAGTTAACTGTGAGTCACTTCCTTCTCTGTTTTCACTGATGGAGAAGGAGAAGATAAGGAGGCCATTTGAGTTGCAAAATGTATTCAGGATGCTGGAGTCTGTAAGGAACAAGATCTTAAAGGACTGTTTTGCTCCATTGTTACCGTGACTTCCAGTTCTATCCTAGACCTTGAGCATGACTGGAGGTTTTAATCTGGATTTTAAAGGACCCGTGTGATGTGGCCATGTTCAACAAACTTGATAGGCGGTTACTTCAGTAGTTCTCCAGAGTTTCTTGAGCTAAGAAGCTCTCAGGATGTAAGTCATGCTGTGGCTTACAGCTGAAATTTGGAGTTCCTTCTTTCTGCTGGATTTGTCTCTTTTTACTGTAGTTAGGTGATACAGAGGAGGATAACATCGTAACTCCTCTCTGGAAAGCATAGACCCAGAATGTACCTAAGGAAACACAAAAGCCAGTTCCAGTCTTACTCAAACAAAAAATGCTGTCATTTATTTTGTTACTTTTCTAAGTGAGCGCATTCAGCTATAGCGGCCTTTACGTTATTATCCATAGCTGTGGAGGGGCATGTGTTTATATCTGCTTCAGTTAGGATCGGTCAAATATAAAAACGAGTCACAGCAAAGGTCTGTCTAGCCCCATATCCTGCCTCTTGATAATGGCTAATAACTTGTGTATGGAAAACAGGACGAATATAGAGTGATACTTCCTTTGGTAAACCCTCCCAGCTTCCAGTGGTTTCTGGTTTAGAGACCTTCCTGAGCTGGAGGCTGCAGCTGTATCATTGTTTCTGATATTCCTTGATGGACCTTTTTCCATAAAATTCTCTAATAGGGTTTGTTTTTTGTTTTGTTTTTTTTTTTTAAACCCACTTGTATTTTTGGCTGCCATAACATCCCGTGGCAATGAGTTCCACAACATCATGAGGTATTGTGTGAAAATGAACTTCCTTTTATTTTTGAACCCGCTTGCTGCCTGCCACTTTGAGTTGGTGCCTTATTCTTTCTGTGAAGACTACTTTAAAATAATCGTTGCTGTTTACCTTTTCCAGGCTGTAACCACTTGACTATAAATTTATTGCCGTTCTCCTTGTTTTCTAGGTTGAAAGGCTTTGGCTTGCTTAAGTTTTCCCCATGCTAAAGCTTTCTACCATCTCTTGCGCACCTTTGGTACACCGTGGTTCTTGCCCTTTCTTTAGCTTTGTGTTTTCACCACTACTGGAAGTGCTCTCAGTACTGGAGATGGGAATATTATGGATTTGTACAGAGCAATGATGGCTTTTTCTGCTTCGTTCTCATTCTTGTCCTGAAGATTCCCAACAGGGCGGTTTTTCCCAGTTGCTGACACTGTGCCAGTCTTCTCAGAGAACCATCAACTTCTCAAGGATTTCTTTCATGACCGGTATTAGTTGATTTAAAGCATAGCGAGAACAGTTTTTCCCTCATACATTATTTTTCATTTATGGATTTTGAGTTAAATTTACTATTGTATCACCCACTCACTGACCAAATTTGACGCTTCATTTTTGGTAAGGACTCTGAATCATCAGCCACCGACCTACAGCATTTCCAGATCATTTATGGAATATGACACAGCAGACCCTATTTGGAGGCTGCTGGCGAGCTCCCCACACCACTGACGTTGAACATCCCTTGCTCTCGGTTATGATCTTTTCATTAGTTATGTCACTTCTTCTGTGTTTCATTCGTCTTGAGGTAAGGCTTGTTTATGAACCTAGATTTAGAATCATAGAATCATTTAGGTTGGAAAAGACCCACGAGATCATAGAGTCCAACAATTTCATACCCTATTTCATACCATAGTTAACAGTCTGGCAATTTCCCCTGTGGCACCTGTGGGGATTATCAGCTAATCCTCATATCATTTTGTTATCTTCATCTGTGCTGCCGCCGCCTTAAATTCATTCTCCTTGCAAAAAGGCTGTAGGTTTCTGCATTAAACATGGATAGGAAGATTCACTGAGCTTTCTTACTATCACCTTATCACCTGGGAGCGGTTTTTAAATACCTCCGTCAATTAAACTCTTGGTACTGTGAACTGTTCAGACTGAGGCACAGATTTACACTTTGGAGAAGAGTTCTGGATTTTTTCTGGGGTCAAGTCACTTTGGGATTTTTGGCCCAGCAGATGAACTTCTCTGTATCTCTCTTTAAGGATAATGACACTGGCTCTCTCGCTGGGGAATGAACTGAAATATATTAATGAGTGAGGTGGAGTTAGGAAGTCTGAGCTCAAAGTTATTCTAGAATTGAGTGACTGAATGAGACATCCTAAAATGTCTCATCCTAAAATGTCAAAATCCAAAAGAACACAGGGACAGAAAAGGGAAAAATAAATATAAATCCATTTTTCTAATTACGGTGAAAGGCTACAGTCTGGGCATTTTTGATGACTGCAGCTTTTCAGTTTTAACTGCTCATGGTTCACAGGAGTAACAGTACTCAAGTTCATTTATCTTGTACTGGCTGAAATTCTATAGTATGCTTGTGAGGAAACACATAAATACATTTAAAAAGGTAAACAACCTGATTTGCTAATTATTCTGTAATTATTCTTGTCTGTATATAAGTTCTTTACACCTTATTAGGTTTGTTCTTTTCTTGTTGTTTTCTTTTCTCTGATGAATTAGAGAACTGTATGAGAATTCCATGATCAAGCAACCAACTGCCCTACAAATCGTGTTGCTTCATCACTGTATCTCTGTGTGGAGAGAGGAACTAACTGGTGATGAAAACCACTAGAAAGGCATATTTTCGATGAGCTCTGCTAGCGGCCAAAGGATAGGGAGGATGCGTTCAGGAGAGCACAGTCTTGCTTGCATCTGACTGACACCCACTGAAACGCGCATTAACGTCCTTTGGGATGAGAAGTGTTTCTTTTCAGGACAGCTACTTGAGTTTCGTAACAACAGTTTCATTAAAATCTGTCACGGGAAATGAGGAGTTCACAGAATCCAGTTTCTATCGCGTGTATAACAGATGCAGTCCATAGTAATCACAGTTCAGGTAGATGGAGTTTCATGAGAGACGTGTACGTTACAGCATCCTTTGGTGTGTTTGTGTGGCATTGCTACTGCCTTTCCCCGGATGGGAACATGCAGGAATGCAGAAGGCAGGTGGTTTGCTCAAGGACATGAGAATCTGTCTTTGGCGCAGTTCACTGGGGCCTTACTGGTGCTTGTTAGCTTTGGTCTGAGTAGTCACCGGGATTGTGTCGCGTTCCCTTTGTGAGCTGCTAGCTCACGAATATTCCTTAATATTCCTTAATACCACATCGTGCAAGGAGGTTACCCTAAGGATATGTAAAGGCCTGAACAGCAAGCACCGAGTGAGCTGCCTGCAAAGGCTTTTCTGTCCGGGGATCCTCTAAGTGGAAGACAACTGCCTTTTGTGGTTCTTTGTGCTGAGGAAGGATGAGCTTCACTTCTGTTTTCTTTTTTGGTTAGTTGTGGTAGGATTTATCTGTCCTGAGTATGGGAGGTGGGGAAGGCACGAAGGCTTAGTCTGCATCCTTCCTGAGAAGTGGTTCCCACTTCAAAAATCAAAGCCTTGTTTTGCTGTTGAGAGCCAGTAGTTCTGGTCCTGGGTGGTATAGCTCTGTCTGACCTGTCACCAGCCTCAGGGTTCTGCCTGGGAAGTAGAACTCAGGTGACACTAAGAGCCAGGGTTGACTGTAGGGAGGACCAAAACACAGAACTGAGCGTAGCTGAGATGAGGTCTCAGAAGTATCTCAGAAGTCTGGATTCTCAAAACTCTGCTGCAGTAGCATGGGATATTTATAGCCTTGATAAACTTGGGGAGGAAAGATGAGGGGCATCTTCTCATGTGGTAGTCTAAAAATGTTGGGAAAACCTGTTGCTGAGGTTTTCTAAAAGATTAGAAAAGTCTCAGATATCTCCCTCAGCAACAAATGTGTCAAAATATGAAAATTAAAATATCCTTCTCAGAAACTGGGAAGCATCGATGTGTCGATCGCTTTCCAGATCTTGCTGATGCTGGGGCTATGGTTTAATGTAGTCAGAGTCTGTCTCTTTCACCAGAGAAAACAGAATCAAATGAAAGCATGAGCATAAAATAACACTTCTGTGGCTTGCTTTGTAAACAAATAAGAAGCCTTAGGGCCAGAATAAGAACACAGTGGCTACCGACTGGAATAACTCAGTTTAGGCTTGATAGAAGGAAGCGATAGGTCTGAAGTATATGCTACCTCACAGGAAGATCATAATGAAATCCAGCCAGCTTCAAGAGAAAAACAAAACCTATTGATTTTATTCCAAGGGAAGAAAAAGAAAAAAAACAAACCCCAGATGTATGGAGTCTTCTGTCCACTTACTGCAATCTGCAGTGCTGACTTAGAAACTGATAATGGCTTAGCCTTCTTTTCTTCTTGTGCTTCCTTCTGTAGAAATGCCCTGGCTTAGACACCAAAAAGATTGAATTTGGGGTAGTAGAAAGGAGGGGGGAACAAGGACCTCACACAAGAACTGACCTAAACTCTGAGGAGGTTTGTATAATCTAATTTACAATAAAATGGTATTTACAATGTTATCAGACAAAGCTTAGCAGTGTTAAGTTAAACAGCATATAATGTGATTAGTGGGGGAGTCATGCCCATGATGTCATACGCATTCTCTGAACTCTTGGAATGGGCAGATAATGTCTCAGGCATTTATTCTCTCGTGACACATAAGAAAAGCTCGGTAAAGACTTGGGGGATGGGAAGGAGATGTGCGTGTGCACATGCTCGACAGCGTGTGTGCGCGCACACGGCTCCAGTGGAGCCGACAGCGCTGTAGGCAGCTTCTCCCTTTGGCGCAGAACTCGACCTGTGGTTGCACCCTGCTCGTGTAATACTCTGTAGTGGTTAAAACAGGCCTTTGGGGATAGTTTAGAAGCTCTAAGTTCTATTCTTGACTCCGCCACAGACTTGGTTTTTGACCGCTAAATCTTCTTTGCCTCTGGTAACTCCATTTTTAACTAGTAAAGGTAGTCAGCCATATTTGTAAAGTGCCCGGAGTGAAGAGCTCTGTGTAGATGGAAACCACTGGCATTCTGTTCATTATGCAGAACAAATACAGCTAGACCACAAAGAGCTTTGCTGTAGATAACAGCGAGCAATTTCACAGAAATTCATAGGGCCATTCATAGAAAATTAAATCTTTATCTTTCTGTCTCGCTGAGGTATGCAAAATGGTATTAAAAATGTTGGCTAGTCTACTTAATCTGGTAAGCTATACAAATCTCAGTGATAGGCTCACATCAAAGATCATCTAGACCCTATTTATTTAAAAGTATGTTTTGGTTTAGAGAAGCTTCTGCCAGCAGCTTCTGAATCAGGCAAAGCTCCCCTTAAACTTTACAATTATTGTAGTGGTTGTGAAAGGACAGATCGTGGGGTAATTCCATGAAAGAGGAGTATTTTACTGCCCACATCCATCAGGGACAACGAGCTCAGAATGTAGCCCGTATTGCTTCACGCATGTTAGTGCTTAATAGAAGCCCAAAGATTGCAGAAAGGTTCTTTCTGTCGTGGTGTGAAGGGAGTATAAATTGTTTCACTCCAGTGCAGATTGACTAGGTAGTCTTCCTGTTCTCAGCGATGCATGGAATGAGTGTGGGCTAGACTTGAGTTCAGAGGGGAGTTGCAGATGTGGAGAATGAGATGGGGCCTGCAGAGCTGAAAAAACATGAAGAAAAGTGATTGGTGATCAGGAACAAGCAATGTAGCTACCTAATTACTGCGTCAGGATAATGTCTTAGAAAAATCAACACCATTATGAAGCCGCCATTTTTTCCTGCTTCCATGTCATAAAATTTCCTTGCAGAGGTTGGAAGCAATGGCTTGTGCCATGTCACCTCTGTTACATGTTCAAGTCACCCGCAGCGCTTGCACGCTACTCCTCTTTTATCCCAAGGAGTCGTCATCTCGGCTGCCACCCTGGTGTGTGCTTATGGCATTAGCGTGGATTCGTTGAGAAATGTGCACGTGGATTTTATTTGACTGAGGAGGGAGGGATGCCATCAGGAATAAATCTTTGTTGTTCAGAAAGGGCGAGCCAAGCTTTTGTCTCTGTGGCTGATAAATCAGGAGCAGGGGCCAAGTGTAATATGAACAGAGTAGAGCACTGGCCGGCCTGATCAGACATGTGGGATGCGCTAATAACCACAGTGAGGGAAAGCGAAGCCTACAGGTAGACAGGCACCTTTTAAATAATCAAGGCTGACAGTTTTACTACAGTAGCACAGTTTAACACTTTGTAGGTATGTGCTGCATCGTAGGTGCTGCTTATATTAAATAGTCTTCGAGCGTTACACAGCTTCTTTAGAGGAGAACTTTCATTTCAGGCATTTTTACATTTGTTAATATTTTTTTCCACTCTTAGAGTGGTTACAAATTGAGTTTCTTATTGTTGCAGATGGTAATGCCAGTGAATGACTCAGAGTGATGTTCAAGAAAGACATTTTAAATGACCTAGATTAAACCCACAGAGGACCAGGCACCCCAGATATATTCTCAAATGCAGAAAATTTCCAGGAAGGGGTATTTCTGATGCTTCTTGTTAAAATTATGTACAGAGTTATCTGATACCTGGGCAGTCAGCGAAGCTGCGTGGAGGCAGATTACACACAGTGCCTTGAGTCTGGAGCACTGGGCTGGGTTATGGACACGCCACATTACTGTGGTGAGATGTCCTGTTCCGTGCCTCAGTTTACCTACCTGTAAAAAGTGGAGTGTGATGCTTTATACAGTATCTGGCCTAGGAAAAGTGTTTTGAATGGCTAGTGACAAATGCCAGTTAGGGACATACGCAGTCCTTAAAGTACAGAACTTCACAAACTGTAGATCCTGAATATCTCAGTGAAGAAAATGCCTTCCTCCCAGCTCTCACAGGAAGCCGGTTAATTGGTAGGCCAATAACTATAACGAGGCAGAACCTGGGGTTTTTGCCTGTGTATAGTGAGATCCTCCCCTTGGGGCCAAACTCCTGTTCCATATTATGCAAGCAGTAAAAGGTCCCCTCAGCAGGTGCTGCATAAAGGCATTGCAGCTTTGCCTTTGCAGCGCTGGAATTGCCAAGCTATTGCTTTCCCGAGTCTCCAAATGAATTCCCCAAGTCAATGTGGAACAGCTGTGTGATAGATACAGCCTTGAGAAAAGGGGTGGCAAAAGAACACAACAAATGGGGATTTAATCAAATAGCACAGGGCTGCAAAACAACATTGGCGTGTTTCTACTCAGCTTTCCTTTGGGTAAGGGAGACTCGCTCGGTATCATAGTTCAGAGAAGAGAGGTAATGTGTGACCGTGTGCTGTTAAGGGCCTGATTGTGTAGTGAGAGTAAGCAAATAATGCTGGCTGTGTTCATTAATGTGACAAGTAACAGCATGGTCTACCTAGAATGATACCCAAGGATTTTACATCCTGGAGAAGGATCTTTCTTGTAAGTGCCTACGTATTGCTACTGCCTCTGCAGAGTTAATGAGGAGTGGTTCACCACAGCACCTACGCTTCAGCTGTTGGAGCTGGGAAGTGAGTTACAAACTGCAATGAGACGGGGCAAGTCTGAGAGGGTGGAAGGAATTCTTCTAGTAGAGTTTAATTAGGACAGGGCAGCATTTCTCTTCCTTCATATAGGATTGTGGAAGTAGTTGCTTTCTTCCTTACTGAAGCCTTCTGAAACATGGTGTGCACAAAAAAAACCCGCTCGCTCAAGTAAGCAAAGGTTATGTCAAGGGCCACAAATGGTGAGAGTTACTGTTTTGCACTTGTCTTTAAAAAGGGCACTTTTAGCAATGCTTTTATTTAATGTTCTTTGAAAAGGAACGTTTGTTGTGTGTCAGGTCTACCTATGTGTGCTGCTTAGACTTCCAAAAAGCTCTTATCTACCTTGTCGAATACTGATTAGGCCTGTTTGATCTGAGTGATGGCTTGGTTATAAATACAAAACAGACAGGAAAAAAAGTCAAATGAAGGAAGATTTTGTAACAAACAAGTAGCTACCTAATTACTGAGTCAGGATAATGTCTTAGAAAAATCAACACCATTATGAAGCTACCATTTTTTCTTGCTTCCATGTCATAAAATTTCCTTGCAATCTTCTGGGTTTGAGTGTGTGTGCACTTTACAAAGTGATCAGAAGCTAACCAGCAGCATCTGTCAGGGAAGACAAATGACCTACCAGCAAATCATCTCAGTTAAAAGGAAGACAAAAATCTATGGAGTAAGGGAATGAGTTTTAAATTAGCCATTTCACTTAACTTTGCCCTAATGAAGGGCTAATCTTTGGACCCCTGCAAAACAAATGAGAGCATCTAGTTAGATCCAACGGAAACCAGCCATTGAAAAGGCTTTTTCCTTATGAACCTAATTGGAAGCAAAATAATTCCTTTGATAGCTGTCTTCATTTAACAGTATCTTTCCCTTTTCCTGATTTATATACAGTAAACTAAGGACTCTGTTAATTACAAACATATTTGCCTTTTTGCAGATTGACAACTAAATACCTGGCCAGAGCACTGGCAAATAAGGTGCAAAGATCTTTAGAGGCTGCCTGAGAAGAGTCTCATCCGGAAGGCAGCGAGGCAGCCTGCACTTCAAAAGCCTTTTCTGTATATTGAGGCAGAAATCTGCACAGAGTTAAGCAGAGTGCGGACCACTGTGGAAATTAGCTAAATTGACACAGGTTAAAATCTGACCTGGGTTTTCAAGGATATTTTATTCATTAAATTAGCTCCATCTTCTATTTTTATATGTAATGGCAAAAAAAAAAAGTGTTTCTTTTTCTAAAATCTCAAAAAAAAAAAAGAAATGATAGAAAAAACATTGGGCACTTGATTGCTGTAGAAGCAGGATGGTGCCTTTAAGGCAGAAGGAAGGAATGTGTCAGTCATGGCCCCTCTAAAACAGGGACTTATCTTGATTATAGTATTAGCTTGGTAGTAGAATATGATCTCATCACTGTGAAAGATTACATGAAATATCAACTTGGCTGGCCTTAAAACAGCTCTATTCTCAGTTGCATTTTCAATTGCTGCAGCTGACGTAGAGTTCTGTAATTTGAAGAGATGGCCATAAAGATGTTTTGCAGAATTTGGCCTACTTATTCAAGCAAAAAAAAAAATAAAATATCAGGAATGGCTAAAAGCATGACCATGATTGCCTCTGATGTTTCCTCTTTGCCTTCTTTTTTTTTTTTTCCTTAGAATTTCAAGAGCAAACAAAACTTGAACATCCTTAACTACAGGGTACTTAGAATTTATATCAAACCTAGGAAAATAAATACCTGTCTGATGGAAAGTCACTGAAGTCAATGCAGGCTAAAATGTGAATTATTATCCACCTTCAAGGAATGATATTCTTGAAGGGACTAAGTGCGTAAAACAGTTTTGAGCAGTAGGTGTTCTGGGTACTGTCATCAGAGGGACGTGGTGATGCTGTTTGAGGAGCACATGATGTGCTGTGCTCGTGCCTTCAGCCGTATGTTTGCTCTGAAGCCTAGAAGCCAGATGGCATCTTTATTGAGCGAATGAATATTAGGGGTAATTCATTCTTGGGTAGTTTTGGGGAATCTCTTTTGCTTTGAATTTGTATCCTTCTAAGTATATTTCCACATTGAAGGTGGTATTTTGAAAGGAACTAACTCAGCTTTCTACCTTGAAAGGTACAGAGATTCAAAACCCACCTGGACAGTGTGATCCTGGGCCCCCTGCTCTGGGTGACCCTGCTGGAGCAGGGGGGGTTGGATGAGAGGATCTTCAGAGGTCCCATCCAACCTCTTCTGTGCTGGAATTCTGTGAAACTTCTTCCCTCGAGTTCTACTGTCTACCCATTTATACCCCCCTTTTCCCTAAATTCAGTTTTCTTCCCCCAGACCTCTTTCCTACCCAGTGCCTTGATGTCCTCCTCTTCTTCCTACAGTGGTGTTTGCATGCTCTCAAAAAAAAGTTTGTGCTCCTTCTGCTGTGCTTACAAAACCAACCAAACAAAAAAGCAACAACAAAAAAAAGCCTTTTACAGAGGAAAACTCTCACATGTGCTGTCTAACCCCCCACACTGTCTCCTTTCACTGTTCTGCCAAAGCTTGGGCTTGCATCCTGGCTGGGTGTCGGGCAGGTTCAATAGCTACTGCGCATTCCTTTGAACTACCTACCTCATCTGAAGACTTTCAGGCTAGAAAGCCTTTCAGCTATTCACTCGGTGCATATGCAGCGTAATCTGTTTGGCTCCTGAGTGTTATGCTTTATGCCCAAATTGAGAGCCAAACGCTTTTATAAAAAAAAACCCCACAAAACCAAACCAAACACTTTTCAGTTTGACTTCTCCAGTGGGGTAGTAGGTGCCACGCACTGAGTGAAGTAAATGTCGAGTGATGAAGGCCATTTGGGTACGATTGGGTCTGAACCCTGTGTCTCTGCCAATAAAACATTGTTAGATCTGCCAAGACGAAGAAAAACTGTTTTACCCAGAAAGGGATATAGCCCAGGAAATGCACTGGGAACGTAGGCACCGTTCTGAACGACTGTCGTAGCAGATTTTGTGTATCTTTTCACAAGCCCAGAAAAAGCGCTTTAAGCAGGAAGGGATTCTGAGCCTCAGTGTAACTGAGATCAGGTTCCACTGCTTTTGTGTATTTCTTTCTGATTCTTTACCTGAAAACTCAGCAGCAGGTCTAAGATGGTATCTGAAGACTACACTGAGAAGACAGTAGACTCTGCTGTAAAGAGCAAAACTTCAGCTTAGAAGGAACAAGTCATGGGCTTTCTATTTTGTAGGCAGTTAAATGAGCTAAAAGTCGGTACAATAGTATTTTCTGAACTACTCTTTTCTTGTAAAATATGCATAAGAAGAAAGCTCTGGTTCATATTAACGAAGTTACATTAAACAAACAAACAAAAAAGTGATGAAACGAGGTAGCACTTAGTCCTGTATCTCTAGCTAATCCTGGAAAAGAGTTCAAAAAGATGAACCATGAGGGAAAGAAAATTAATCAGAGCTTTCTGATAGAGTGCAAACGGTGTTGGCTCAGTACCACGGTTCGTTTGACTTGTCTTTTTAATGTTCTGAAATTTCTGCTTGTGTCAGTCTCAGTGAAAGTTCTTAGGAATATTGGGAGCCTAACCTGAAACTGGGTGGTGTTTTCTCTGCTACGCAGCTGCAGTGGCTATCCTGAGGTGCAATGAGATGGTGATCAAGCACTCCCCAGCAGCTCTGAGAAGTCTGACAGCTTTTTGGGATGGAATAGAGTTGTGCATTGAGGATCTCAAATTCTTTCCAAGGAATTGCACAGTTAGTTGAGAGTGAAGACATTGAGTCATTCCTTGGGAGAGGACTTTGGGTTTATATCCTCAATACAGGGTGTTGCCATAATAGTAATGGTTATTATGGATGGAAACAAAAGCATTCAGGCTGCAGTTTTGACTGTATTTTTCTGCCTTTTTTTTTTTTTTTTTTTTTGTGCATTGGTATTTGCTAATGTCAACTGTGTTGTGTCCCCTTTCTTTTTTTCTCTCGGTAACAGCGATTCTAATTAGGCCGAATGGACACAGCAGGACCCAGCATGACACAACTCTACAAGCTGATCAGTCTTTCTGAGTTTTTTGAATTGTACAGAAAAGTGTTTTGGTTTGGTTTCGTTTTTTTTTTCCCCAAATAATCTGATCATTTGTTTCCTCTCTACTGTACTCTCACTGAATTGTGATCTTTGAGTGTTCGAGGAGAACATATATTCTTTTCTGTGTTATTTCTTTTGGAATTTAATTTCTGTTAAGCTTTAGGGGAAAAAAAAAGAAAAGTTAGCGCTTGAGAGACTAGGGACAAAACTATATTTTGAATAAATGGGTAACGTGCATTAAGCTCTTGACCCTGTGCTTTCTCATCTCAGACCTCACTACACTCTTCTCTCACCCAGCTTCTGTATTATATAGGCTGTTGCCCTTCCATTCTTAATGCTAGTGCCCTTTCTCATTCTGCTTTTCCAAACCATCACTTCTCTTGTTCAGAAACCTTTAAAATTCACATCTTTGGCCACACTCAGAAGTAGTAAGATGCAGTAAGTTAAAATAACATCAACTTTTCCCTCTGATCTTTGTCCATCTTCTCTGTCTTGGTTTTCACACTGCCAGCGTATCAGAGCAAGCATCATCTACCTGATGCGTATCACACAACCTCTCACTGGGAACTTCTGAGTATCGGTGTATTCTTAGCAAAAAAGCGCTTTCTGTTTATCAAGCAAAATGAGTTGAGGGATGCAGTGTCTAGATCTGGGTTGAACTAGGACAATGTTAAGGGTCAGGACTGAAACAGAGCCATATATGAGACGGAGAGAGGTACGCTTACCAGCAGACTTTGGCCCTGAAGTGGGAGGTCAACATTTGGCCAGCTGCTCCACCACTTGAGATTAATGCGGGTTGTTATCAGCCTGACTAACTTTTAGTCCCTTTACAATGTTAAATGTGTGCGTGTGTATAAAGGCTTTTTAATTATGGTTTTGAAACAATTGGGTTTTGGAAAATTAAGGAAAGAATGAAAGGCAAGAATGTGCTTCCTGTAGTGAATCTCTCCCAGCACTGAAACTTCTTCTGTCTGTATTTCACCAGAGCGATTTAAAGGCTTCAGTCTCGGGCTTTCAGCACCAGATACTTAATGTACCTTTTCCCTTACCTTTGTTAACCAAGATGTTATGACATGTTCCCATCATGCCTTCACAAATTTCTTGCTTGCTTTGTTTATTTCCTCCTGGCTGACTTGCCATCAAAATGAGTTAGACATGCAAAGAAGACGTTAAACCAGAAATGTCTCTACACTGCTGGCAAAGCTCTTCAATAAGGCTGACGAGCTCCTGGACTTCATTTTTTGCTTATTCTTATTTTACCCTGATGGGATTTAATTGATTTCAGTGGATTGCTTTGGTGAGCTTAGTGTCAGGCTCAGGAAATACTTGTGTGTTGCTTAACATCAAAGCTCTTTACCTCTCAGTACAGATGCTGTCCCTCATCCCTGGCAGAAAGTGTGACCCTCTTCATAATCTCTCCTGTTCCCTACACTTAAGAGTGCAAGCAGATTTTGATCAGACACTGTCAAAGTACAGGGCCTGTCTCAGAAAAAAACCCAAAGGAAAACAAACCCCCAAAACTCCGGTGCTGAGCCAGAAGCATTCATCTAACCTTTTCTTTATGGTCTTGGGAAGGGGGGGAGGGTCTGGCCTTTTTTTGGCCCCGTGTTCTCATGTTGTGAGTTCAGCCGTGCATCCTCTGCGGACTGAAGGGGGATTGCTTTGCAGCATCTCCCATCTGCTTGCAAAGAGCTGCTACTGCTGTCTCAGCCATGGCACAAGGAGCTGATCTCTGAGGCGCTGTATGTGCAGGACAGCTAAGAAGAGGAAGAGAAGAGGCAGGAGCCTCCAGGACTGGTAGACTGATAAGTCCAGGAGTGGGACCAAGGGCTGAAAACTATTTTAAATGATACTTAGAGACAAACAGAATTAAGTCAGAGTTACAGTATTCATCATGAAGACTTTAGAAACAGTAAGTTACTTGAAAACTGAGTCTAGTGTATCAAGCCTGTGCTCTAAATACATCCAGGCTTCAGATGAAGTAATTTTTGCATTGGAGAACTTTTAGGGGGGGTTGTGTTGGTTTTACAGACCCACCAAACTACGAGGCCTTATGCCTGTTTCATGTCGGTCAAACCTATGCTCTAGTTTTTTGTTTCTTCAAGGGGGTTTGAATTTTGTTTGAAAAAATCCTGAAGCATCTAGTTTTTCATTCATGGATTAGAAATGTCCAGCATGTGCTACACTGGCTTAAGGGAATTTGCTTTCCTTGAGCTGCTGAGACTGTGTACATTTTTCATTAGCTTCCCCCCCCTGCCCCCCTTCTAGTTTTCTAGGTCTCTGCTAATCAACTCTGAACTTACTACTTGAATCAAATTCTAAACTCTGATGTTCAAAGTAGATCTGTGATTGGGCTGAAATAATTCATTCTGTCCATGCTGAACCCACCTAATCCGCTTGCAAGTTGTATTCTTGCCCTTTGTAGTGCAACATTTCTGTCACCCAAGCAAGAAAAATAGATCTTCACATGCTTGGCCGATTCATGTAAGCCACTATTTAGTGAATAGGCCCTTTGGTGTGTCATTTTTTTTTTCTGCTTGTTTGATAAACTTGAGACATAGTTACTTTGAAGATTGGCCATTATCTACCTGCTCTGGGAACAGTTCCATGAAAACTGAGATTGGATCTCTGGGCTGCTGACAAGCTAATTCTGGACATTATTGCAAACCTCAAGGTCAGTGTGCCTTTCAACAGCAGAATAGAATTTCTGGTGCATTCATCTCTCATTTTAAATAGGTCTCTCTAAACCTGAGCTATGCTTTCCTAGTGGTATGAGAATTCAAGCTTATATACATTGTGGAGGATGTAAAAGATCTTGAGATAGGAAAGGAAGAAGACCCTCAAGCTCTGGAGAGGTTATTAAGTAACAGTAGGAGTCTTCACCCTAATGAACCTCCATCCAGCCTCTTGGCTGGAAAGAAACCACCATACTGTGTTACAGTAGCTGATGTGAGAAGAACTGGTAAACACGTGTTTACTGGGAGGCAAGTAGAAGAGGTTTCTTGAGCGATTGTTGTTGTTGTTATTTACAGGCAGTACAGCAATAAGCCCATTTATGGCCAGTTTCAGTAGGGAGGTGAAAGGGTTGAAAGGACAGGAATGCTGAGCTTGGTTTCTCCACAGCAGCCAGAGGGTGTTGGTCTGAGACTGGATGGACGAGTGTGATTCATGGGTCCTGCTTTTCTCAGGGGAGCGTTTACGCGCAGAATTCACTCCTGGCAGCTGTGTGTAGTGAGGAGACTGTACCGTTGTCAGAAAGGACTACTGGGTGGCTTCTGCTGTACTGTCAAAACATTCTTAGCTCTTTCATTATTGCAGATTAGTCCTGATTAAGTATTTAGGCAGAGTAGAACCCTGGTGTACGTTGACAGTGTATAGAAAGCTCATCTTGCAAGCAGAAAAACTGTCAAAGATTATGCCTCGCTAAAATGAAATCATAATTCACTCTTACTGCCATTGTCACAGTTGATGCTGTTACCTGCAGACTATCATCTCTTGTTCAAATTCTGTGGGTTTTTTTTTTCCTAGAATCATAGAATGCTTTGGGTTGGAAGGGACCTTTAAAGGTCACCTGGTCCAAAGCCCCTTCAGGGATCAGGGCCATCTGCAACCAGAGCAGAGTGCTCAGAGCCCCGGCCAATCTCACCTGGAATGGTGCCAGGGATGGGGCAGCCACCACCTCTCTGGGAAACCTCAGCCAGTCTTTCACCATCCTCACTGTAAAAAATTTCTTCCTCAGATCTAGTGTAAATCTCCTCTCTGTTAGTCTAAACCCATCCCCCCTTGTCCTGTCCCAACAGGCCCTGCTCAAAAGTCTGTCCCCATCTTTCTGACAGGCCCCTTGAAGTCCTGAAAGGCCTCAATAAGGTCTCCCTGGAGCCTTCTCTTCTCCAGGCTGAACAACCCCAGCTCTCCCAGCCTGGCCTCCAGGTCCCTGTCCCTGCAGTGCTGAGGACTCCAGAGCTGTATCCAGCACCACACCAGCTTTTCACCCCTCAGCAAACCCAAATCCTTCTCTGCAGGGCTGCTCCCGGTCCTTCATCCCCCAGCCTGTGTTGATACTGGGGATTGCCCTGACCCAGGCGCAGGACCTTGCACTTTTTAGTGCCACAGAGAAGTAGATGTTGGACTTGCTAGCACTTTCAAATCTGTGGCCGTGTCCTTATGGCGTGTCAGGAGGAGCTGGGCCGGCATCCCCTGCCCTATGAGGTCAGTGTCCCTCATCAGGTGCTGGGTGTGCCCGAAAAGAGGATCCACCTCTTTCTTGGGAAGCCAGCCAGGAGCTTGCTGCTTTCACACTACAATCTCCTGTGTATCTCTGACCAACGAATAAACTCCAGGGTGTAAATACATTCACAGCTAGCTGGAACTGAACAGAATTATGAATAAAAAGACCAGCAGTTAGAAATGCTTCAGTTTGCAAGCAATAGGGTAACAAACGTAAACACTGTAACATGTAAAGCAGGAGAATTGGAAGTATAGAGTCTCCAGTGCATTCATTTCCAGGCAATGGAGAAACAGCCTGTTAGGAGAGAGAGATGTGTCCTGCAAACGGAGAGATTCGTGTTCTGATAACCTTTGCGTGAATGTGTGCAAACTGTTATCTCCCTCTGCGCTTTGCTTTCTCCAGGAAACAGAGAAAAATTGTAGTCAGATGAAATATGCCATGTCAATTATTTTTGTTTCTTATGAAAGATCCTTCCTCTTTCTCCACACCCTGCAATGTGTGCCATGTTTTGCATGCTGTTTCTGAACCCTCTGACTTGCTGACCTTCTTCAGGCAAATACAGGTCTGATGTAACTTCCCATGAGTCCCATCTGATACAAGTTCCTTTTGATCCCATCAAAGCTGTTTTATGATGACTGGAGGGACTGCTGCAGAGCTCTCAAAGTTCAGGTTCTTGTTTGACCACTGTAGACCACTGTAGACCTTGACTGTCTGGAAAATCAAAACCACCTCTGGAGAGAGCCTGTTGGAAAGTAGCAGAGAATGGCAGCTATATTTAAACTTTATTAAAGGTCTTTTGAGCAGTATTTGGTGTTTATGGAATGTCTGTAACATGTACTTAATACTATGGGCTATTAACATTATTACTCCTGCGTTTAAGCAAGGGGGAAGATACTGCAACTTGTAGTGAAGGGCTTATGGCTTTGTTGTTTGGAGGAGCGTCCAGCTCCCTGTGCTATGAGACTGCAGGGTTCCTGAAGAGGTTGTGTTTTTCTTGGGTCTGCATCTTCAGGATGATCTCACTGAGTCTGAGACTGTTGCCTGCTGAAATCTTGCCTTCGATCTTGCAAGGTTTGAGTAGAAGATGGCAGAAATCTTGCAGGAGCAACTTTCTCCTTTGCAGATGGTATTGTCAGCTTGGGATGAGATTTGTTAAGAGGTTCTGGTTAGACCATGCTAGAATCAGATCTGGGCTTCTTCTGAATCGAGGTCTGGATAAATTAAAACCAAAGCAGTATGATACTTGGGTTTGGGGATTTAAATCTAGACTGTTCATCCTCAAGTTTTCAAGAGGTTCAGGTCTGAGGGTCAGATTTCAGGAAATTTTCGTTTAGGGAGTGACTGTTTAAAGAGTTGCAAGAGCCCTAGAAACCAGAGTTCTTTGTTCACAGGCCACGCACAGTGCAGACAACAGCAACAGCAGCAATCCCTTTCCCTAGGAACTGCAAACAAGCTTAACCCCGAGCTGGAAACACCGTACTCTGGAGAGGTGAAAGGAAATTCAATATCTGAGCTAAGTGTGTTCTGACTTCCTTGGAAGAAGGACTGCCAACTGTACAAAGTGATGATGATGATGATGATGTGACGAGGACCCATCTGTGACTGAGGCCTCCATGAGCAAAAGATGTTCATGAAGGACTACAAAATAAGCAGTCCCACAGGGTGAGGGGCATGGAGGTAGGCAGTGGGCCTTAGTTATTCTTCCCCCCTCTATACTTAGATTCCTTGGAGATCTTCAAGGTAAAAACTTTGATGTCTCTTTTACAGTGATCTGTTTCTCTACATATTTTAAAATATCTGGTTCCAATGGTACTAAAATTTGCTGTGACTGAAAACTTTTCCAAGGCAAAAGTACTTGTTAAAATATAACACGTGTCCAGACCAGACCTGAATAAAGATCGCACTATTCTTCAAATTATATTGAAAGTTTGGCAATTTTCTTGAGCTTACAATGTAACTTTCCATTGAAGTCTATAATTAGATTGAAAAGTAAAAAGTCTTTCCTCTTTTATAAAGAATAATAGTGACCTTCACCAAGCCCAGTCTCTATTTTTGAAGTCAGATATTCAGGGATGTATTGCTATGTGGCTTTTTTTTTGTTTTTTCTTTCTTCTTTCTTTTCAGCAAGTGATTCTAAAAAACAGTGTCATCTTTTCCAACCTGTTTTCTGAGCAATGCCATTTCTGTTTGTCAGCCCAAGCTTCATCACTCTCTGATAAATGTTTCTGCTAGACTATTTATATTCCCTTTCTACATGCCGTACTTTTTTGTCTCTCTTGGCGTGGGTCTTGTCTTCTTATTCTTAGGGTGTGCTCTTTGGCCCTGGCCTATGTTTGTCTTCCCCAGCCGGAGGTGGATCTTGCGTGGTACTACTGGTACTACCAATATTGTCTTCTCAGTCAACCGTTTGGAGTTTGAGAGTGGAAACATTGCTTTTTATTTACATATTTCTAATAGTCTTAATGCAGCTACTTGTGGTGTCAGTCTTTTTATTTCAGTGAAAGCTCTGGTTCCTTTAGTGCTGCTGGAACGTGGGTTACTAACCCAAAGCTGTGTTTGAAGACGTTTACGTCAATTGTTTTGTGCCTGAGTTTATCCATTATGCAAATTGTTGTATTGCTATGGGAATAACACCGTCAGCAGGCAGAAGAACCTAAATTTGCAATATATTCCCAGTAGTTGTGGGTCTTTTGTTGAAAGGCTGCAAGATTAAATGAAAGCATTGCAGCGTGCGTTGCTGCTTTTATTCGTTATTCTTTCACATATTTTCCTAATGACAGTGTTTTTAACTCGGAAGCTGAGTGATGTAATTTGTTCAAGGAGATTATTCTCACTCTGTGGAATACAGGTGCATTCCTGAAAACTCTTAAATGTCTGTCTTGAGCAGCTCCACTTTCTTTGCCTTCTTGCAGGTCTGGGCCTACAGTTTATTACTGATACCCCAGATAAATTGCTCGTTGAGCCCCTACTGCAGGAGATACTCTGGAAAAACTTCTTTCTTTGATTCTGAGGATCTTGACAAAATTCTTTCTGTTCAAGTTGAGTTTATTATTTTACAATTTTCCACTACAAGTGAGAGTTACATTGTGCAACTGTGTCCAATCAGCACAAGAGCTCAAAGCCTTTAATACGAAATATTTGCTGTGAGCGCTTAATGCACCAGATAAATTCAATCAAAAGCAGCTATTTCAATCTTTCTGTAGCAAATACCAGACAGATTTTTCAGGAAGGCTTGTGTATGTGCTTTATTTGTTTGTTTGTTTTAGTGATGTTTTTGTCCGTATTTCTCCTCCTTAAACATGAGAGGCCAGAAATTGTACTTTTGTTGATGCCATAGACTTTTCTTTTTGGATCCATATATTCCTAATGGCTCTTGGGAAATTAATCAGCAGCAAAATCCTTGATCGTAGTTATAGGAACTCAATAATTGCAGACTCATTCTTTCTGACATAATATGGCTAGACAGGTACTTTTTCATTTGGTAACCTTGAATTCAGATCTTGAATTCATTACAGTGGTCAATAAAATACTTTCTTGTAATGCCATAAGGTTTTGCCATTATTGAAAGGGGAAAAAAAAACCCCATAGATGGAAAAAAGTAGGTGAGGAGGATAGAAAAGGAAGGCTGTGTTATTTTCTTCTTAAATAATTTATAAATGCTGGTGTGAGTCTTGCCTGACGTGAGGTATGTGAGATATTAGAGATGTTCCTTCTCTATCAAAGTTCATGTTTTGCTTTTATATAGAGTCTATATTTGGTTTTGAAATCCTAAGGTAGCTAAGACTTGGAACAACTCAGTGTCAGGTATCTCTGTAGAGCTCATTTTTGCACAGAAATATGCAGTCTGATTTTCAAAACCAAAAGGTATTAGATCATTAGTAAAATCATGGAACAAATTGAGGTTTATCATCGTTCCTCTTGTCTTGTATCGTTGTAAGTATATGAGCTATTTTGTAAAAATGAACGACCACCGTCAGAGATCGGTGTCTCCCCTTTAGCTACAGGCTGCTATTAGCATCTTTTATATATTGCAGTGGTGCTGGGACTGGGATTCCCATATGCTGGGCACTGGGCCGGCAGAGGATGAAGCTGGTTTCTTCAGTGAAGACTTAGCATTTGTTCGCTTCAGTCCTCCTTGAAGAGGAGGTGGCCTTGCTGCTGAAGACCCCCAGAGGGGTGCAGGTTTGTATGGTGACTGACCTTAAAGCTGTCTCGTCTCCTCGTACTCTTCACTTGCCAGTAACCTCGCAAGCCTTATGACTGTGCTCCTGTCTGATTTTGATCTGAGCAGGTGAATGACTCGATAGCCCATTAGCAAGCATTTGACCTACTGTGTTCCCCATTTCCCCTTCCAGCTTTGACATTCCTTATAATTTATGTAGCAATTACACTTCAGTTGTAACTCAATTCCCGTTTTTGTTCCTTTTACAGAAATTAGTACTGAAAGGCATCGTAGTGATGGAGGGCTTGGAATAACCACCAAGCTATTTGTCTATTTAATATACATTTTTCAAAGATAGCATTTTTAATGACTGGGAGAACACAATAGGGCCAACTGTACTTCAGAAGCTCAGCACTGGTTTTCAGACTCTTCGAATTTCAGGCTTCACTGTCAACGCTGAGTGATACCAGTAAAGAACTGTGAAATGGAAAGCTACCCCGTTACCCCCCTCCCTATTCCCCTCGCAAAATAAAAAGCAGGGGAGAAAAAAAAAAAAACAATGCTACTCTGACTTATTTATCTTTATCCAGTTCCTCTGTCAGTAAGGGGATGAAGCGAAAAATTCAGAACAAAGTAACTTAAAAAATCAAAGGATTAAAACCCCATGTATGTGATCCTGATGAATTGGATGATTCAGAAGATGTTAACCAGAGCAACAGCTGTAATGGAAGGAGAGCCTGTAACAAACAGGTTTTCTGATTTATCGGGGTAATCAAGCATAGAAGTGGGCAGGCACTGGGTGGTACAGAATACCAACATTTTTTTTTTGTGCTGCCTGGGAGATATATTTGAACCTTTAGGAAAGACTTGCCCCCTCCCCCTTAATTCCCCTGAAGATGGGTTGTTTTTTTTTCTTTTCCTGAAAATGAAAACAGGGAACAAGCATTTCCCTGAATCTCATTTTAAACCTTCCTAAGTTTAAAATGGTTTCTGCTTGTTTATTACTGTTAGCAAATGTAACTACCCTCACAGAAGACTAATCCTGCTTGGTTTTCCCTAACATAAGAGGGGTTATAAGTGAAGGGAAACTGGCAAATGTAAATCTAGAGATGCTGGGCTGCTTAGAGAAAGGCAACAGATGCCTTATGCTGTTTTCAGTGTGGTTTAGTTTGGCAGCAACTAATGGTCTTTAGATCGAAGACTTAACCCACCCTGAAATAACTCTTCAACCCATCTCTAATGCTGGTTTCTAATGCAGTGTAATCGCGTAAAATCAATGGGAACACGCTGCAGACAAAGTTTAATGTTTTGCTCGTGTTCTTAGAGATAACAATCCGTGTTCAGCCTGGTGAGACCGAGGCTTTCATCAGGTTCCGTCCCTTATAACACACGTTACATTTTAATTTGCTTTGCATGTTTGCGCGCAGGGAGCACACCCTGCGTACAGGCTTTACAGTGGTACCCCCTGACACCCCTCAGGTGGTGTGTTTGCTGAAAAATAGCAAGTCTGGGTATTTATCAGCCTGGGAGTTTTCTCATGCAGAGTTGTTTTCCTCTCGAGATCAAATCCCTGAAGAGCAGTTCTATCTAGCCTTGACTGGGCAGTTTTTGCTTATAGATGTCTGGTTGCATCATCTATTTGTTCCTCTCTATTACTTCTGGGTATTTTCCAAGCCCCCACCCAGCAGCATGAAGTGCTCTTCTCAGTTTGCGTGGAGGTGATCAGAGTCCCATTCACACAGCACCTTGCAAAGCTGCCCCTGTAACACCACCAGAAATGTGTAATTTCCAGCCACTTGTGACTGGAATGAAGCAAGCATTCGATTACATCTCCCCAGACTTCTGTTTTCATCAGTAGCACTATTTTATTTTATTTTTTCCCTTAGTCTTACGATCTTTCTCAGTAGCGCTTTTGTCTGTTTGTTAAGAAAATAATTCTTGTTTGCTTGTTGCAAGAAGAAAGAGGTTCACTGCACACATGGGATAATATTTGCTTGATTTCCTGATGGGGTTGCTGAAGCCAGTGTGAAAATGTTGATATAGCCTCTGGAGATGATTATCACGGGGCAGCAGTCTTTTCTCTTGCGTGCACATGCCATTGGCCAGATTTACTTGCATTTTTGAATGATCATGATTATTTTAGTATTATAGCCCCCTTAGAACAGGGTTTTAGTGGTGGTATTCTTTGCTGATGTTTTTAACAAGACGTGTGGTGTGTGGTCAGTAATTTCTCTGTTAAGTGTTTCAACAAAGCCATTATCAAGTTGTGAGGTTTGCCCAGTGAGTCGAATACCGTTTCTCTTCCCAAACTGGGTGCAAGTTCAAAGCCATTGCCTATTCTTAGCTTTTGCCATTTGCTATTTCTGTTGCTGGGTTTGCTGCAGTAATTAGTGTGAGATTAATTTTACTGTTAGTGAAAGAGTACTTGAGAGTCCAGTCACAGGCTGAGAAGCTGCTCCGCTAGGCTGAATTCAGTATCTCCTTCAGTGAGAACCCTCTCAAAAATAATATTGGAATAATATCACAGAGCATCCAAACAAGCAAAAGAAATAAAAACCAAATGAAGAAACCAGGCTACCTTCTGTGCCTTCAGGTGGAGCAAATCTGGGCTTCAGTAAATATTTTCCCCGAGTTTGTGATTTCATAGCTGAGCGAATCCCAACAGAACCACCTGTTTGCCAGCATTTTACCAGCCCCAAGCTACTCCTTTCTCCCCTGAGCTTCCTTAGAATTTTCCCGCTTCGAGCACCCCCAAGACAAAGCCCCTGAAACCCCCGAAGTTTCCTGCCTGGCTCCAGCTGTTGTATCCCCTCTTCCCTCCTGTGCTGATGTTAGCACCAGCTCTTTCCACTCGCTGGCCGTTCTGGTCATCCGAGTCCACCTAGTTATTCACTTTTCACCACAGAAAGCAGTTCCCCATCTTCTGGAGCATTGCTCTGGTAACAATTTAGCAATTAGCTCTGGTAGCAATTTAAGAAAACCTGGACGCCAGCTGGGACTTCCAAGGAAGAAAAATAAGATGTGTCTGAGAGAAAACAGGTGCACCCCAGCTCTGGGTTTGGTGAGCTCTAACAATACATCTGATGAAGCAGCAAAAATATTTTGGGTAACCTTAAGAAAAGCTGTCTCCTGCACTACATTATCATTAGTAATGGCACATTCCTGGTTTCAGTAAGTATATCATGGATGTTTATTTTAAGGAGAAAGGGCACAGTTTATTTTGCACAGAACATGTTTGGGAATGTTTGTCATGATGTGTCAGTGACAATCCGAAAGACCTGGCGTTGCCCTCTTTGCGTATCACTGACTCCCTTGGCTCCCATCAGTTTGCATTCTTGGTATTGAACGTGTCTCCCTCGGTGAAATGTTGATAATATTTTTAACAAAAAGAGCCTTCTTATAGTTGATATCTGCAAGAAACTGAGCTCCAAAAGCATGTTTTAACCTGTGTATTTTGTAAACACAACATGAAAAATTCACAGAGAATTTCTGTTACATCCTGAGGCAACTGTGAGTCTTTTCCAAAGTAAAGGCTAGAGAGCGATATGGTGTATAAGGAAGAGAAAGTGAACAAAGAGAAGCCAGATGGGAATGCACAAAGTGAGCTTGCAATTAGTATGTCTTGTGCACCCAGCACAAAGCTATTTAATTCTGCTGTGGCTCCAAGGCAGGCTACCTCGTGGAGACGCAGTAAATACTGCCAGAAGGTTTCGTGCTGGTTTAGGGACTTCACCTTCCTCAAGAGCAGAAGGTGCACTGACATGGACTCTGTTGCTAGCACAGATAACATCAGTCGCTGGAGTCTCACCAATGTAACAGTGTCAGCTACAGGATGTGCGTTTTCTATGCCCTGAGCTGACCCGGGGTGTGCGCAACTTTGGCAAAGCTTTACAGTGTAGACATGGCCTACGGCGGGTCGAGTTTGCCAAACGTAGTGTTTAATGAGACGGCCAAATGAGTGTAACACACAGCAAGTTCGGTAAAGCCCCTCAGGGATGGGGTCCTCGGAATGTGCTGTGATGTAGCAAAATAAGCCAGAGAGCCTTTTTATCCACCTCCCCGGTGTGCCTGGCTTCTCACGGGCTGCAGTAGGGAGGGGCTCGAGCACAGGGAGACCCACAGACTTGCTCTTCTCCCTCAGCATTTAATGGTGCCTCTCTGATGATCAGGCAATGACCTTCTGGTCTGGTGCGCACGGATCAGCAATGGCCTCGGTCCCCTGTGGCCGAGAGGAAGGGCCACAAAATGCTGCTGTACCTCACAGAACGGTTGAGCTGTGTAGACCCAGTACAGAGCCAGGCAAAGGGCGTGGGGTATCATGGAGGAGAGCGGTCTGGGCCAGGGGAGGTTGCGTTGGCAGAGAGTCGGGACACCAGTGCAGAGGGACCACGTCCAGGCGAGTACTACAGACAGGTGGCTCAGCTGTGAATTTTCTTGTTACAAGCTCCCGGTATAGGATATTTCATGTGGGATCCCAAAATTTGGCCCTGTAATCTGGTGCCATTATGGAACAATTCAGGACATAATTCTTCTGTTATAAACACGATTATTCTGAACAGTGTGTTTACTGGTTTGAACAGGTTTTCTCTCAAGTACTTGAGGTACAGGAGTCGCATATTCTTGTATTCCTACCATGTTGTGATAGCATCATTACAAATTCCGTACCCCTCCCTGCGAGTTAACCTGTATCTCAGCCCCAGTGAGTGCATCACATCATAGAAGCACAGTTCAAAGATGCCTCTGAATAGTCCTGCAATTCCCAACATTTCTACAATTAGAGCTATGAAGGAAAGATTAACGTGTTGTAAAGGGTTCTGAAAGACAAGAGAGGTATTTTGGGCGGGGAGGTCTTTTTTGTCCCTTTTTTTTTTTTAAAAGGCAAATCCTTCTATGTTTTCTGCTAGAAAAGCTTCTCACTGGTCCTGTGGTTTGTGGACAAGGACCAGAACCCATTGATCTGTACACTGGAGGGAAGGCCCTGACCGCACTGGGTAAGGTTTTCCTGTTTAGCACCTGCTGGTAGATGCGACACCTTTTAAAGGTCTCTGAAAATGACACTTGATTGTATTTTCTTTCATTTCTAGATAAAATTATTTTCTCCTTTCCCACAGCTTTTGTTCTTTTAGGTTGATAGAACCAGAGATGAGAACCATTAGAACCATATGGTTTGAGAGACCTCCTGGATGTGCATCAGACCACACCCAGCAGGTCTGTCTGTCTTTTGCTGGCAGAAGCTTAAATTGCAAGGAGAACCTACTGGGAATGCAAAGAGTTGCAGTTCTAAAAGCTGAGCTCTTCAAGCAAAATCACTTTGAACATAAGAGAAATTAGTTCTATTTCATCAAGGAGATAAGAAAATAAACACGATCATTCCTTGGCTCTGAAATGCTTTTTATTCAGCAAAGTAATCTCTATTTGAGAAGACATTTAGAGCTCGCCTGCTTGACAGTAGCTTGCTCTCTGACACTTGTCTTTAGATTGTAAGAAAAATTAGACTAATGCTGTTTGTTTTGTAGAATTTGGAAATGTGTTGAGAGGTGACACTGTGAAATGCACAGAAATTAAAGCCAGAAGGAAGCCCTGGAGGATGGTAGCCCAGGCCTGCAATAGGCAGTGGGGGGAGGAAGGCTGAAGTCTGAAGTGCTGCTTGTTTAGCTCCCCCATCTCCCATTTCTGCTCTGTGAGCACAACCTAAACCAGATCCCCTGCTGATATGGAGGTCACACAGTTTATTTCTGTCACACTCACGTGGTCTGGCCAGTAACAGGGGAGCATGAATCAGAAGCTTATTTTAACCCCCAAAATCTATGGTGTCAGTTTGTATTATGATAGCACCCAAGGACCAGTTAGGATCAGGGCTTCATATATTTACTACATGCTCAATCTATTATGAGTTGAACATGTTGTGGTGTTGATCCTCTGAGAAATTTCAACCCAAGATGCAATAAGTTGTAGGAGGAGAAGGGGAGGGTAAAGGAGCTGAAGTGTTGGGTGGTCTGCATAATGTTAGAAGGGAGACAAAAGGCTGTATGCTAAAAACTGTCACTTATAACTATTTAGGCAAGTATCTGAAAGATAAGACTTGGAACAGAGGAAAAGACCTTCTTTGTTTAACTGAACACTAAATACATTTGAAAGATCTCGAGCTGATGTGGGAGGAGGCAGGACAGGCAGGTGAGCAGATTCATGGCTTTGTTGCAGCTTGCCCATATAACGTTTGGGCTCTTTATTTCCTCAGCTTGATTTATTTGGTAGGATATTGTTGATACAAGCTTGGTCTGGAAAAATAAAATCACTTATCTGAAAAGGTCAGTTTCATGAGGATTGTATTATTGTGTGCTCCCACTCCTTTTTCAGAGCTGGTGACCTAGATGTGTAAGTGTGACTGGCAGCAGTTGCGACTGCAAAACCACCTGGAGAAGAACGGAAGAAACCCCTGATGCTGAGGACTTAAGATGGGGAGGAGAGAGAATGAAACTAGCTAGTCACATAGGGCAAAAATGTCTCTCTCTTTGTCACACCTTTCACTTATTAAAGGCAATGTTGTTCTCTCCAGGCATGCAAAAGAAAACTCAGAAATGAAAAGTCAGAAAGGCGATGAAGTGATCTACGTGTGGATTCTACTGCCGTCTCCAGAAGAAAGAAAGAAAAAAAAAGAACGCTTAATCAGAATCATAATTTATAAGACTGGCTAATGATACTCTCCTTCAACCCGACCACTTCTACTGGAACAGGAGAAGGATATTCAAAATCTTCCTGTCTCCTGGAAAGTCCAGGGAGCTGGAGGCAGTATCATGGAAACCTTGGTGAGGTATGTAGTATTCAGCAACTTCACAGATGAGCTTCCAGGAAACCTTTACAGCTTTTGTAATAAAAATAGCATTGGTATATGACTTTGTTTATGGTGGGGCCCCAAGGTGAATTGTTTGGGTTTTGTCTGTAAAATTTCTAGCCAGTTGGTCTTGCAAAGAACAAGGGTAAGTTGCAGCCTTACAGCATTTAAACTCTGGGAGAAGGAAATAATATTTTAGGAGAAATCATATTTTGGGCCCAGCAAACTTGACATTGACTAGTGCTGCCAGAGTTTTTAACATTATTGAATGCAACAGACTTTTCCATCAAATTCCAGAATCATCTGGAACATTCCCTCTTATGTGAAATAAATGCTTGTCAGCTGCCAGGTGATTAACAAAGTTTGCTGAGATGTGAGGGTGTCTCAGGAGACTCTGCTTTGTTTTGCTACTGTAATTTCCAGTAAAGATTGGGTCAAGACTTGAAACTGTCTCAAATGATGTATTTTGCAGCTTTAAGTTAAAATTCAGACCTGCCAAAAGGTTCTTGATTGTTAGTTTTTCTGGCTGAAACCACCTAATTTTTCCACTGTGCTTTGTACATCTAGTTATGGATGACCATTTTATCTCTCTGGCTTCAGAAAAGACAAACACTGTATCACTTCCGAACTGTGAGGGGGGGGGAAAAAAACCCTATTAAATATTACTGAGAATTTTCAAAGGGTTACAAATTAATCAGATATTATACAAATAAACACTGAAAGTGTAAGTCCTAGGGAAAAGGTTTGCAGCCTAAAAGAGACAAGCGATAGGTTCCGTTTAAAGGAAAGGGTAGAGGTGGAGCAATGAATGATTTTGAGGAGGAATCTAAACTGAGAGGGCATTTGGCAGGGAAAATGGAAGACTAATCAAGCATAGAAAGCAGCAACAACTCAGCCACAAAATAAGGCGAGGAAGAAGCAAATTTAAGGAGAGAGAACTGGGAAGGCTATAAGAAATAAAAGTGGAAATTAAACCAGGGATACCTGGACCTTGTAGGGTGTATCAGAAAGACTGGCAGCCAAGTGTGAATTCGTTAGCAATTTATAGCCTACGTAGGATGTCATTGTGAAGTGACCGAGTGTTCTTTTCAAGTCGTGAGCCCCGTGTGACACCAATGCAGCACCTGCTGATTTTGTTAATGCGAGGGGATGCTTAAATGGCAGCAGGTCTCCAGTGTTTTAAACTATGCAGCCCTCACCGTTTGGGTTTTATTTGGTTCGGCAGAAATTGTACCGGTCCCGTGGGCACAACCAACAACTGTGCCTGCAACGGTGTGTTGGGTCTGCTGAGAACCTGAGTATTCTTAGCGCCCAAGTATTCTTAGTACCCAAGTAACTGTTTTTATTTCAATGTTGTGTATATTCTATATGTAAAGTGTAATTAATAAGTGGAAGTTTTGTTTTCACGATAGGAAGCTTTTATTCTTCTTTTTGTTTTCTGCTCTAAGATGTGTCTCATTTGTTTTCTGTGTTACAAAACCCACACAAATGATCCTGTGAAGTGTTGAGTAGAGATGGCTCTGTTGGTTTCTGTAAGAAAAAGAATGTGAGCAAACAAAAACCTCTGCACTGGTAGCAGAATGGATTAGAGGAATCATTTTAGCAATGATTTTTGAAAATGTGGAAAAATAGGCCAATATTTGGATTCTCAAAATCAAGTTAAGTCAAATTAGTGAAATCGTTTAGTCACTTTTACCTTATCACAGCTGAAATACAGTTAACTGGATTTAAACATTATTTATAGAAAAGAAATGCTTTTGGAATGAAAAAACACCAGATGCATTCTAACCTTGCTGCTTTCTAAACTGTGTAAATGCAGTTAATGAAGAAATGATGACTGATAATAGTGATTTCAACCAAAACCTGTTTCTTCTGTGTGTTATCCTTCAGCTGGAGCCAGTAACATTTTGCATTCTTTTTCTAGTTACAGCACAGATTTGTGTTTTAACTGTGCACATCACAAATTTCCTTGCCCTAACTGAAATGCATGTACGGGATGCAACAGTGGCACAGTGAACACCCCATTGTACACCAAATAAGAGTAATTCTTCAGAGCAGCATTAAGATATGACCTCATTCTGACACTGCACAGAGCTTATTTGTGTCACTGTATTAGCAACTTGAGAAGAGAGGTGAAAAGGCAGCAAGAAGGCTGACAGGCTTTGCTCTTTCCATGCTAGAGTTCGGAGATTCCTTGGATGAAGCAGATCACATATGCAGGAATCTTTCGGGGATGAGAGGCCTTAGATAGAATGCAATTTGTTATTATTTCTCTATTAGACTGAGGTATTCAAGAGGTTGAAGAGATGTTAGGAAAGTGGCACTGAGAAGGCAACTAAAATTGCTTGAAAAAGAGCAGCAACGTGAATTACAACAGAGCAAAGTCCTAAAATTTTCCTGAAGTGCTGCAATGCCAGCCAACCCCCCAGAGCAGTCGTGGGCAGCATGCAAAGTGCCGTGCAAGTCAGCTAAACTGAGGAAGCACCTCAGATAGATCCTTCACGAGAAGAAACAATGTAGTTTTCCAAGTCAGTAAGCTCCATAAAGCTCTTAGCAGCCTTCATTACATAACCTCTGCAAGCGATACTGTAGTCTGTTGGGTGTGAGCCAGCGTGGAGGGGTGCAATGTAGTCATTTTACACTGGCAGGAGTAGGAAGAGATGCACCAATTGACCTAGTAGGCATTTCCCCTACTCATCAAAAAGGAGTAGGCATGGACAAGCCGTGGGGAGCACTATGCCACTAAATAGCTTTCTGTCTAGTTATAGCGTCTCACCTTCTATTTTTAAGTGTCTCATTAAAGTGCTGAGGAAAGCAATATAAAAGAGAAAGAATGTAAATATTATGGTTCAGGGATATCAGCCCCAGTCCAAGTGCAAAAACCTGCCTTTCAGTGAAAGCTTTGAGGGGCTTCTAGTTCAAAGGATTCCAGCGATGTGGAGAGGCAGCTATGTACATTAGTTTCTTCTCTGTCGGTCACCCCTTATTGATGGCAGATAACTTAAAATAAGGAAGAGCATCCCTCCTAAGCAGTTCTGAGAGGACAGAAACACTGGCATGGGAAAGAGCAGCTACACGGTGGTAAATACTTTTTCAAATGACAGGCTAATTTTTCTGCTGAGGTTGAAAGAGCTTTTGCTCGTGTCTCAGACATTCTGATGCAATCGGCTATTTCAGAGCATGATAAAATACTCAGGAAAAACCCCCGCAGTTTTAAGGCTTTATTTTAGGAGGGCTTTTTGCTCTTCATAAATGTAGTGATCTTACTGTGGTTTTGTCTTTCAGGATTAAAGGACTCCTGGTAGATATCTTGGGACTAAAATGTGGGTTAGACTTTGCTTTCTGTTTTGCTCTTTTTACAGAGTCTGATATGAGTGAGAATATCTGTGAATTGGAAAATGTATCCACAAGACTGGAAACTATTTTTATATAAACTTGATCCTACTGTGTTTAACGTCGGAGCTAAAAAGCAAACCTGGTATAAAGAGAAAGTGAATCAGAAAACTACAGTTTGGCTTCCCCAAAGCAGCGAATGCAAAATCAAGTGAGAACCCGCATGTAAAAAGTGAATGCTTAAAATGTTTTGGGCTTAATCATAATTGTTCTTGTTAAGCACTTACTTTTAAAACAACACTGTTTGCTACAATAGCATCTTAGGTATCTACAAAGTAGAAAGCACCCTGTGTATATTCTAGCCTATTAATTCTTTGCTAAAGCAGCATTAACTTCAAATATTCTGTTACTTTTTCTGATTCCTTTCTCTCATCTGGCTTTGCATAAGCTCTCTGTAGTGACAATATTAAAATGCTTTCTAATTTGTGCTTAGTGTGTAGCAGTAGGGGGAAGGCAGAGTTGGCATGAATAGCTCTTAACAAGCAGGTATGTGTTTCTTTTTTATCTCTCAGCCAGGGCTTTGTCAGGGCGGAGGAGCTGAGATGGGTTGATACCCAGACAGGCTGTTGAAGCTCCAGTCTGGTTTTCTAATTTAGAAGCGCTACTGGATGACATAAATGGTAGGAATCATTGTAAATTCTCTGTGAAGAAAAAAAAAAAAATAAAATGGAACGGAGTCCTTGAGACTGTAAGAAAATGGCTAAAATAGTCCTTAAAAGCTAGAACGGCCTCAAAAATTATTATAGTCCCAGTCTGAGTGTTTTGCAGGTATTTTAAGTCAGTATTTTTCGCACCAATGTGCTGTTTAAACTCACCTTATGATATTTATTTGTCATCTCTTTCAAATCAAGGAAATGAAAAAGGCTGAAGAGTAGTCAGTGAAAAAATACAGTACTGACAGACTGGGTAAAGCCAGCAAAAAAAGATTATTTCTTTATTTTCAGTTTCAGAATTTTTGCCGTTGTTGAGAGGTTTTGAGACTCAAGTTTGGAAGAAAATGAAGTAGTCTCTGTTGCTTTCTGAATGCTTTAGATACTGTCATTCTTTCTTTCAGTGATTCTTTCCTACAGCATCTGCTGCTTTCTTCTCCCTAAAAATAATACACAAAAAATAGCATTTAAAAATGGTAAGCTTGCCAGGCTGACCGGCTCCGATCCTGTGATCCTGTTGTGTCATCTGCTGGGTCTTCATCTGCCTGTGCTCATATTCTTCGCTATACTGCAGAATAGTCCCACGCACAGTTGGCACCAGAAGCTTTAGATTGAGAAGGATTGTCCGGCCCCTCAGACAGAACAACATTGCCCTTTTATTCCCTGGGATGCATGAAATGAACACTTGACTGGTTTAGTGGCATGGACTGCTGTGGTTATTCAGTTTAGCTCCCTGCCATCCTGATCGAGGATAGATATCTGATCTGCAGTCAAAGAATGTTTAGTCTTTTCAGAGCCCTTCTCATCTCTGGGGGAAAAAGCTGAGGATGAGGGTAGATAATGGCCTTACAGGTTCGGGGAACATATTGGGTCTATCGTGTTTCTTTCTTCTCTTGTCTTGTCTTGTTTTCGTTGGTGGTACTTTTTTGTTTGTTTGTTTAGTTTTGTTCAGGTTTGTTTGTTTATTTATTTATTTATTTTGTTTTCTTCTATTTTTTCCCTGCACAGTTTGAATGGAGAGGAGACTTAACAGGAAATCTGTAACCCTACTACTGCCCTACTACTTCACCACCGACTCTCTTAAGAGACTCTTCCCTCATCCCTCATGGATTACAGTGGAAGAGAGGTTAACAGGCTGGAGATACTGGAGGGACTCCAAGTAGTCTTAACTGATGGAAGGAGAAGATGGGTCGGGAAGGAAAGAACTCCTCTGCCTACTAAAATACCGTATACCTAGGACTGGTCCTGTGTAAACTATCAGAGCTCCAAAGTACTGGCTTTTATATTATACTTCAAGTGAGGCCAAAGGATGGAAAACTGGTTGTCTGAGTTATTTTGAGGTTTTTATTATGTTCAAGGATTAATTTGGATGACAACAATGGTGTTTTTAGTGCAACAAGTAGAATTAAATAAGCAGTCTGGCAGAAGATCTGAGAAGCAGAAGGTGAAAATAAATAAAATGGAGCAGCGAAGAATGCAGAAAAAAACAGAAAGTGTTCAGAGGCATGTAAATGTGATGAAGGCTGAGGCCAAATTCATATGCAAGCATCTAAGGTACAAATCCTCTTCCCTCCTTTTTTCCTTCCCTGATGATGTGCGTATGCTGCCCCTGCCCCCTCTTGCGTTTACTCTCGTGACAGAAGTTAAGCGATGGAACAGAGGAAAAAGGAGGCAGATGTGACGATGTGGGAAGTTGCTTTGCCACTCAGTTGTGTATGGGAACCACATCTTTTTATGTAGTTTGTGGGAGGGGGGATTTATTCTTTCAGCATTTTGCGAAAGACTTATGATTCCACCTGGATTTATGCACAATAGCTTTCCTGTCTGTACTCTTTATCTTTCTTTGAGAGCTCTCTGACGAAGTTATTTTCCTCCTGGGATGTATAAAGTATACTCTCACCTACACGGGGATAAGAGACTCTTGAATACAAAGGCCCCTGCTGAAGGCCCTTTGCAAGTATTGTCCATTCCCGTCAAAGTTCACCTGGAGCTCATCTGTAGGGCCTTCCTGGGGTTGGGTCATGTGGTAGGGCTTTGTAAACTCAAAATGGTCTAGCTGTGTGCTATGATACTCGTTATAGGAAGGTCACAGCAAGGCTCTAAGCTAACAAGCCATTTAAGCTTTTTAATTGTAATGATTTGTAAGTTATCTCACCCAAGTCAGCAGTACAATGCCTGAGCTTAAAGCTGAAATCACGCTGAAGTGCTTTGCTGGCTTCAAGCCCAAGCTGGCTTTCAGTGTATTAGGGGCAGCCTTTCCTGAGATGATGGTGAATTAGAATTGTGCTAAAGTGTCTCTAGCAACATGAAAAATCACCTCACATCTAAAGGTTTTATTGCTTTTTCCGCTTTCTATGAACTCAAAAATGAGGCCGTTTCTATGAAAAATGGTATTTGAGAATATGAAGCTTCCAGAAGAAGTGAGGATCCCTTTTCTAACAGAAGCTGAATGCACGGTGAGCAATCCTTCTTGAAAACAATAATGCTACCTCTGGAAATGGTGGCCCTGTGTGAAGCTTTGGACCCGCAAAATTAACTAAATGCTGTAACTGTGTCTGGTTTTACCTTAGTGCCCCAGGCCTGTCCTGAGGTCTGCCCAGAGCCAGTGTGACACGGCTTCAGAGATGCCTACGCATCTGCATGTCTGTGTCCACTTGCTGCTGGGGCCCTGCACAGTGAGGTGATAGGTATGTGGTGTTCTTGCTGCCTGCTAATGCCTGTCTTCAATTTCTCTATGCAGAACAGCAGAGTCAGTCCATCCAAAACCCTGCTCCTGAAGAACAGGCTGCTTGGTGTTACAGATACAGAAAGTAAGTCACTGGCAACAGTTTAAACAGTGTCTGATAGTTTCTGCTCTTCTTTGCCTATTTCTCCAGGCACGTTTGTCCTGCTGTGGGCGGGGTACTCCTGAAGACCCATACCCTGCTGTAGTTTGTAGTTGCATGGTGCGTAATTTGAAAACCACACCATTTCTTTAACGCTATTTCTCTACTTAACTTGCAGAATCTCTGTGAGAAATATTCCAGGTCCCTTGACCTTGTTTTTTTCAGGTTTGTTTTGAACAGCACGTCTGGAACATGTGTTTCGTGTATTATGTTTCCTCTGAGGATTCATCTTTGACATTCAACGTGTGAACTTTTCTTATAATTAGTTCTGATCAGTAGAGCTAATTCAAGTACCACTGCAGATAGTTTCACTCAGTTTTCTTGTTGGCAGTCGCAGAACACTTAGAGGATGCAGCCCCGTGGCCGTGCGGGAAGGAGTGGAATTCTGCCCCTGACAGATTTTGTGCTGGTCAGAGGATACTCACACACACTTGCATGCCCACAGTAGGTCTGCAAAGCCAATGGTCCAGTATTTAGCAAATGCATTGAACACACGAATTTCCACCGATCCTCGGGTTTGTGCATCAGGATAAGGTTTTATCCCATGATTTCATGAGCACTTGCTTTACAAATATCTGTAAATTTAAACTGGACTAACTTTTAATACCATAGCCACTTGGAGTTGGTGGTTTCAAGTGGCATCTCAAGAGGAAAACTAAAGGGGCATTACAGGGGTTAGAGCAGACTCACTGAAAATCAAAATATTCCCTTTTTCCCCTTTATTTGCTTGAGGTTTTGGGTAGGTTTGGGGCTCTGTGTGTGTGTGTGTTAATTAGTCATGGGAAAAATCTAAAGCAGCAAGAGCAGAAAAACAGATGGCTTGGGAAATGGTATGAAGCTTTTTCTTTACCGTTGATTGTATATTTTGCCTGCACTTTGTTGCCAACAATCGCAGAAGTCTTGCCTGTTTCAGGAGGGGGAATGAGGGCGCTGGAGTAATGTTGACTATTTTATTTACCATTATTTTAGTAGCATTAAATAACACACTGTACTGTCCACACTCGTATCTGGTGACTTCTGTGGCTTTGAGTCCAAGAGCAGAAAGAGCAGCAAGGGCAGAGAACACGGACTGCAATTTGGAAACGCCTTTTGTCAGGCAACCTGTTACACATGGGTTCCGAGACTCTTCCCCGCACCCCCGGCTCCAGGCGCTGCCCTCGCTCTGGGCACACCCTCTGTGTACATTCTGCACATTCCATAAGTGACTTTGCTTATATAACCCTCGCTGCGCTACCTTCCTCTCCCCACATAGGTGAACTGCTGGCTGCCCTCACTTAAACAGCACTGCCGTCCTCACCTGCCATCCAAGCTCACTGTACACAAGCCAGTCTTCATTTCTGATTCCATTTCTCTTGTTCCTAATAGCTCAATGCTAAGAATTCTAGGCTTGAGGTATTTCTTTTCAGGACAGAGCTAAGGTAGTTGTCTAGCAGCTGCAGAAGCCAAGGTGACTTTAATGTTGCTGTATTTCCCCAAATCTTAGGAAATCTTAGGAACTGTTCACCCAGAAGAACTGCCCAGCAGTGCCAGCCAGCAGTATGGATGATGGGAGGTTGCAGGCTAGAGCCCAGCATGGGAAGCTGTTCCTGCTGCTGCTGCTGTTTTCATTGAAATGTTTTGTTCTGGGCAAACCTGTGCGCCATCCTGAGCCACCTCTTCTCTCTCCACACGGAAAGAATGTTAACGCCCGACTTGTAAGCAATTAGAAAAAAACCAAACCAAAAAACAAACCCCCAGACAAACAAACAAACCCCCAAGCTCCAAACCTCTGAGATCCTTGCACGAAAATGTGCTTTAGCTACAAAGTGTACCTACACACATTTAAAATAGCACCGTTAAAATAGATTCATCTGGGACATGAATTCAGGTTTCAGCTTTTCTTCCCAGGTGCTGGTGATCTCATAAAACATTTTTCTACTTGGATCACTCTGCCAAGGCTGTCCATAATCTGTCTGGCATAACTGGTAATAAATGATTGTAGTGATAATGTTGTCAATGCCAATAGCATGAATAAATACAGCATGTGCCACTCAGTGGCAAGTTGCAAAGGTAAAAGGAGCAATAGACTCAGAAGGCTGTGTTCTATAATAAGCTTATTGTGCTTTGCTGGTTGAAGATATTTAATTTTACAATTTGGCTTCCAAATTTTTTCAGTGTCACCTTTAACCATCACCAGATTCATCTCTAGCAATTTCTGCTGGAACACATAGGACGGTTTTAATTTTCAAAGCTGCAGAGCATTTCTGGCTCCTGCTGCGGTCGGTTGGAATTGTGGGCATGCAGGAACTTTAGGAATGAATTGTTAGTTGTTGTTATTAATTTATTTGGGAAACACAAACAGTATGACTCATTAACTCATGTCTTGAAAAATGCTGTGCTCTTTCTTCACAATAAGCATACTACTGGAAAGCACTACCTTCCAATGCTGACTTGAAGTAGGATTTGAGCAACAGAATTATGAATGGGGACTGACCGACTTCACTAATCTGCAAAGCCCTGCAAAGCTGATAACACACAACAGAGACAAAAACACGGGAATTCCAGATCCCGTGCTTTGTATCTTTAATGAAACCACCAGAATATGTCTGAATGACATAGTGCATACATAAATATGATGTCACCAGCTTGAAAGCTTGTCTTCCTGAGGTTTTTTGCATTGGTTCCCGATCTGGGGTTTTAATTTGATGTCATCTATTTGATCAGTATATCCTGTTTCTTTTAAAATTCTTGGCTAATTTACTCTCTTTTGCTGTAATTTCCATTTCCAAATTCTTTGATAAGTGTCAGCCAGTGCCTTTGCAGACATTTCCTCTGTATATAACCCAGAGAGCTGCTTAATCATAAGTCATATGTGCGGCAATATGGTTTTATTATTATTCATGTCTTTCTAAAAGCCGAAGCCAAATCTCAATTTGAGAGCACAATAGCTGAGTCTTTGAAAAAAAAAAAAAAAAAAAAAAGAAAGATTAGTAAGTCAGTCACTGCGGACCCAACAATTTCCTTAGCAACCTTTCACAATAAAGGGCGCTGTAAAGTGCTTTTCAAACTTGGATTCTGTCACCTGCCTGTCTTTAGATCTGCCCTTTTGCTCTTGTGACAAGCTCTGCACCACAATTGAAGGGCTGTGTTACAGAAAGCTGGACTGAAATCTTCTTCCTGACTCTTCTTTGCTGTGTTTCTTTTATGAAAGGGCAGATTTCCTTTGGGAGAGACCTGTGTGTGACTGCGTCCCTACAGTTTACAGTGTCATCTTTGAAGGTGGCAACGTTCCCGGTACCTATCAGCACTGGGTGCTGTAAGCACCACATTTCACATCTATCTTCTTAGCGAGGAATATAAATAGAAATGAAAACCAGTTGTGCAAACGCGTTCTGTAAGTAAGCTGAAAAGAAATGCCTCCTGCCTGCATGTACTGTAACTCCGCTGTCTGGGTACTTCCATTGATACCTTCTATTTGCTGGTTGTAAATCTCAATCGCTGTGTCTGGAGACATTTGCAGCTAGATCATCCAGTATAAAACTATTGTGAGAGAGATTATCTAGCACAGGAAATATTTTAGTGGAATGGAGAGGAAAAAAAAAAAAAAGCAGAAATGAACTGAAAAGGCATTACTTTTTTCACCGTTAAACATTCGAAAAATAAACTGGGGACATAAAAGTATCTGATGCGTAGCTTTTTTTTTTCCTTCTCTTCTCCTTCTCAGATGTGTATACTCATAATATTTAATGGAGTGGAATTGCCTGTAGGAACGGGACCATTTTTAATACACCTTTCTGTGGCTCCTTGGTACATATGTGAACAATTTTAATACAAAAAAAAAAAAAGAAAAAAAAGAAAAAAAGTGGATTCGTGGTGATTCTTAGACGTCTCGTGGTTGATCATCTGTGCTGGACAGATGGATTCGGTCACTGTAAGCCAAATAAATAAATTAGCACTATCTTTGAAATGTATAGCCACACTTGGCATCTGCAGTTACCGTACTCCCTCCCCTCAGTTCAGATGCCTTCACCTATCCTGCTGAACTGGCCTAACTTTATATTCTGTTTGGCCTTGAGTTAGAACAGAGGACCACCTGCATGAAAGAGATGTGAAATGTTATGCGTGCCTTTGTAATGGGATAAAGTACCAGAGTACCAAGTCTGCAAATATTTTACCGAGCAGGTCATGTATTAAGTAAAGCACTGAAAGGTAAAATGATAAATGATGAGGTCATCGTTTTAGAACTGGTGTCCAGGTGGTGAAAAGCCAGAGGGCTGAGATGTAGTAAAAAAGCGACTTCCTTTAAGCTTCACTGACTTGGTGTGTTGCCTTCATTGCACAGGATGAAGCCGTACTGTCTCGGCAGCCTTTTTGGCCTGTTTGTGTAGAAATCTGCCTTTAAAGAATGAACTGTGTAAAGGAAGGATATTAGATGTGCCTTTGACTGTCACGATTCATCTTTTCAAGTGTTTCATGGGCCGCAAAAATGCGTGCTGTATAATGCTAGAATTTTACCTAGTCTAATGTAAATATTTGTGAAATGCTTTAATTAATTCTGCCTGACAAGGCGAGTCATGGAGGCTGTATTTAGACATTTCCCCTCTCCTCCTTCCCCCCGTTTTTAACCCACAAGCTGCATATCAGCTACTACCTAAGATCTCCAGACCAACCCAACGGCTCCAAACTTATCAGAAAGAAATTCAGCTGACAACTTTCTGTCCTGTCCTGTTTTCTGGAGTTATCTTTCTGCCAGATTACTTTGATTGCAGCAGAATCTAGTAACTGTGGGAGATGGGGTAAAAGATACTGGGTTGGATCCGGGCATTTCATGCAATTTCTCTGTCTCTTTCATTATAAAGTGTTGTCGGTGTAACTCAGAAGGAAATTCTCTTTGCTTTGGAATTACCTCCCTCGTCTGTGACTGTTCCTTCAGTTTAGTGTGTGATCTAGGTGCCCGGGTGTGAACATATGCATTCAGACTGATGTGGGTAGCACAAAGGTATGGGGTGGAGGGCCTATCAGTCATTTTTCAAAGCGCTCCTGCTTTGTCAACTATGCAGCAAGCTGCTTTATTCTCTTTCTTCTGCCTGGGGCAGTGGAACATCAGTCAAGTATTTCCAGGGTGAAAGTCTGTTGTTTTCTGGTGGTCTAGAGAGCAAAATGTGCTTGCTAAAGGGTCAGCTCAAAGGCAGGACTTGATGCAAAGGGAGAAGGGAGATGGCACGGGCAGGAGGAGGGCAGGCTGGGGGAGAAAGCTGATCCTACTGCGTTAGCGAGCTGTGAGCAGGTAGGAAGGATAGTCTTGTAAACTGGCATCATTTGACCAGAGTTTTAAGAAAAGAATTCAGGTTTGAATAATATGCATTTGTAATGACTGCCCTTAGGCTCCAATCTTAAAGAATAAATTGTACAGAACTTCAAGAACAGTAGCATCCTTATTTCTCAGGGCCTTGGTTTCTGAGGGACAGAATTCATCTCCTCACATTGCCTATCAATGCCCTAATAGGTTTCCCACTTCAGTAATGTCATTGCCTCCTTTTGCACGTGCTCATTGCAGATGAAGAGATGCCAGTAGCAGCCCACTGTCATTCTACTGGCAGCATGTGCTGCCTGGAAGCCACTAGCTTCTGGCATAGAGGTCTTCTGATGGCAATAAATTCCTTGGTGCCCCTGGCTATGGCACAGCGGAGAAGTAAGATGGTCGTGTCCAGCCTGGCTGTGCACTCAGTACCAAGTCTGAACACTTTCCTGAACCTTTCTGTTTTGAGAGAGAAAATGCATATGTTGCCTAGAGGTAGAGGGGTGGGGATTAGTCTTTGTGAAGGAGAATGGCACAATAACCCCATGTGAATTTTTCTTTTTTTCTCTTTCAGTGTTTTTATGCGTATAATAACACTTGGAAAGCACACAAACACTCCTGGCTCAGCTCCGAGTGAGGCAGCGTTGAAGCACAAAGTAGGCAAATTTGAAATTGTTTGGAGACTTTTCAGGGCTTCTCATTATCTCATTTGTGCATTTAATTATTATTGTGAGTGCGCGCAGCAAGAGTTTTTGAGGTCTGGATGCCGCCGGCAGCGGTTGGAGGGACAGAGTCCTACCTGCAGCGCAGTTATGCAGCTGCCAGGCAGCTTGGTACCCCAGAGAAGGAGTCCTGGTGAACAGGGGGGACAAAGCTGGTGTGTGAGCAGTGGCATGTCTGCTACCAGTGGCTTAATGCTTAAAAGCAAAACTCACTGTTGACTAAAGACACCCAGACGAGGGGAGCTCCCTGCTTGGGGGAGAGCCCTGACAGCAGTAAGATTTTTCTAGAGAGGCAAAGCCATCTGTCAGAACAGCATCTTTAGCTCTCTCTTGAACAAGGTGGAGGAAGGATGATCTAGATGTATTGTTGTAGATCGCCTGGGCCAGAACAGGACTAGATGATATGCTCATCTAATGTGGTGCCATGGCAGGGGTTTGAAACGAGCTCAGGTATGTTAAGTGTAAAAATATCCCTGAAAAACAGAGGGCTTTTAGGATTTTTAAGTCACATATGAGCTTTTGAAAATGATGTTGTCTCTGAACTCCTCAGCAGAAGCTCTCAGCTAAGAAAACCGTTCAAAGCAGAAAACTCCTCTTCATACAGAGGTGGGGTCCTGGGTGCCTCATGTGGGTACTTGGCAGCGTGGGCTTCTCTCTGGAGTCTGTAGTGCTTAGACAAGCTGAGGAGCTGACAGGATTAGCTCTTTTAGGCTGAAAGATCTTGAAACCAGTACAGGATTCTCATGCATGTGTCGTAAACTCAGTCCGACTTACTGAGAGAGGCTGGATAATAATGTTTAGAGGTTTTTATCTGTAATTTGCTTTTATCACAATAAAATATGAAAGTATGAAACTGGGGTCTGCTTATAAGTCCTGTCCAAGGCACAGCTTCTTTCTGATTAAAACAGCTAAAAGACTGAAGCAACAGGATGCAGTAAGGTGAAGAAATTAAACCACAATAAGAAGAGTAAAATTTTTGATGAATTAAAAAAATAAACAAAAACCTTATGTAAAAAATATACAGAGAAATCAATCCTTTCTTTCTGTCTTTCTTTTTCTGTCTTTCTCTCTTTCTTGGAATCCACCCTGAACCAGATGTTGAGAGTCTGTAGTTTAGTGTTTTTGGATCGCTGCCCAGACTTTTACCTATCTTTTCAGCTATTTACACGGGTTTTATTTCTCCAGCTGCGCTTTCACTGATACTATACAGTCACAGAGCTGCTAAGTTGGGAGTCACTAATAGAGGGAGTTACTGTATTTTCATTGAGATGAACACTGATACAAAACATCAAATGGAAATCATTTTGTCTTTGCTCAAAGAGTAAGAGGATCAAGCTTAATGAAGGGTGTGAAGAAATCTGCTGTGGACAATGATAACCCAGAAGGAGGGAAGGGAGTGGCACGGGAATTTTCTTTCCGACACCATCACAGAGAAGGAGCAGACAGCAGCTGCTGCTGCCTATGGGAAAAGGTGCAGGGGAAAGTCTTTTGTTTCAGACTAAACTTCCATTGTGTTGTTTGGCTTTAAGTGGGTTTTGGGGTTTTATTTTTAATTTATTTTTTCTTAGTTTTGAGCATTTCTACCCTTACTACCTTTACATTTCCCTTAAAATTATTTTCTTCTTTATACGTTTATTAATTATTATGACTTTTTAGTTGGATTTTTAATCCATAAAGATTCAGTATGGGCGAAATAGAAGATTGTTGGCATAACTGCGTATCATCTTCATGCTCTGGGCACAGAAGGGTTCTATCATTTGTGCCTTGTCTCCTAGCAGGTATCGACAGCAACCTCACGAGTCTACATGTCAGTCCTCTGAAGGAACATAGGGTTGCTCCTATAGTTGCACTAAACCTTTTGTTTCGCGTTGGCAGAACATTTGGCACATGTCCGAATTAGAGCCTTCCAAGCTTGTCGTGATCTCAGCTGTAAGGTTCAGACTGGAGAGAGGAGAAAGCCTCTCTGCAGAAGATCAGGAAGAGCTCTCCTGAGTGAAGGGGTATCATTTTTAAAGGTGTCGTGTGGCAGCCTGCCCGAGAGAATGATGCTTCCAGTTTGGTCCCGACTCTGGATTTAAGCCAATAGCCTAGAGGTTGAATATTCCATAGCCTGTTACCAATCCCCTGAGCGATCTAGTGTCTCCAGGTGCTGCTCTTTTACACAGATGTCTTAGCAAAAGCAATTTCACTGGCAGTAAGATTCGGCTAGTTCAGTTCAACTGGAATTTTTTAATGAAGTCTCTCATACCAGTCGGGCTGAGAATCATCTAATGGAAGGAAAGGCAAAGGAAAATGGGGATATGCTGGAAGGCTGTTTTACAGTGCTGTGTTCTGTGACCCAGACTCTCTCATTTGTGTTCCTAAGTCAGTTACGTGTTTTACCTTCAGAGCTAAATTTTGGTCCCAGAGTTCCTTTTCTTCCACACCATTCTCTACTAAAGACAATACCTACTGCCACAGCACGAGTATTTACATCAGTGCTTTCACTGCATGTGAATTCTGATCCCATTGATTCCCAAAGAGATCACTGGGAATTTTAAAAGTTTTTTTTAAAGAGACTGAAAAAGTGCATGGTTAATGGGTAAGAGACACATGGCCTGAGTATTCAGGTTTACACGTCTTAGGTATGGGGAGATAGCTTTGTCCAAATGTGTACGGCCACATCAGCCAAAAAAAGGCTGTGCAAAGAGCACCCTTTACACATGTAATTTATGCAATTTGTTAATGCTGCCTTGCTTTTCAAAGGCCTCTTGAGGCCATCAAGTATACCCCTTGGGTAGATGCTATGTTGCTAACATGGCTGCTGTTAAAATCTGAAGGCTCTGGTTCTCTACTTACATTTTGATTGTGATTCGATCCTTATTTCTACAACTCACATTTCACTGTTTTCTTCTCTTCAATTTTTTTCCCATCCCAGCAGCCATCTGGTACTTTCTTCTGTCAGCCAAGTTTCTGCTCTTTACCTGGAGCCTTTCAAACAGAGACTCTAGAAGAGAGTGGATTAACAGTTGTCACTGGAAAATGAGTTTACTTCCAGCTGGAAAAGCTGTGAAATATAACTATTCATCGATACGTTATACGTTTCTTCTTGGATACTTTTAATTCTATTTGAAGGAGAATAGCTGGGAATAGTTTTCCTTAGAGTTAAAAATCTGTGAGAAGACCCTTAGTATCTTTAAAGTGAGTTGGCTGCCTTCACTTGCTGATATTTTGGATGAGGTCTCAACAAACGTGTTCTTTAGCAGACAGGTATTTGGGATTAGGCAAAGATGAGTCTTGAGACTTTAATCTGGGTAAGATTTAGTCCAAATGAAAGAGATCTGAGGGCATCCTGCTATGCTTACTTTTCTTTTTCTCTTCCTTTATTATTTTTTTTGTGTGTGTTGTAAACTCTGGAGGTTGTATTTGCCCTGCATTATCTTTGTCCCTTTTCTAATAAAAGTAGAAGTGCATAAATCACTTGAGAAGCAACCTATTCGCTTTTCTGTCCGTGGTTTATTCTAAGCATCCGAAGAATAAGATTTGCTTGTGTACTTTTAATTATTTCAAGAACCGAAATGTCTCGGCTAGTAGTAAAAGTGTCATGAAATTACTGTAAGGTTGCATGAATTTTGGCTGTAAATCTTATTCACCTTGACTAGATCTCATACTTTAATTCACTGGGGTATAAAATACCATTTACATTAGTTCTTAGTTCACTTAATCATAATTAAATGACTTCAGAGGGCAATAATTCCTAGAGACTCTTTCTTTGATGTGACACAAATAACAAACTGTGTTTGTAATGTGAAGGTGTTCTACTTCACTTTTACATTTGCCCTAGCCTTATATAGCATATAATGTTCTCTTTAGGTATAGACATGTGCTCTTGTTACACGCACCATATGGGTCACAGATGTGGCTGACATGGCTACATGACATCTTTTTTAATTTCATTGTGCTATACCAAGGCTGTGCATAGACCTTTTCATGATGGTTTGAAGGGATTTCTGCTTAAGATTTTAATATTTTTTTTTCCATCTGAATGATGACCGGGGGGAGGGGACCCTCTTTTTCTCCTTATGTTGTGTTAATAAAAACCATTACAAAAGTAATGTTTTGCTGCTGCTCAAATCATTGTCACCTTTAGCTTCACTGCAGTGTACTTGTGGTTCATTTTTTTGTGTTGTTTTTTATTTCTGCGTTTACCTAATATGTGAGCTTTGCCTTGCTTTTCCTCTTCTGATCAAAGAGTGCTTTATGGAAGAAGTGCCACCTATAGATTCTTTATGAACTTAAAGAGTTTGAAATCCAGTGTTAAGTTGTGCAACTGCATTTTGATTTAAATGCAACTTCGGAAATAATTTTACATTAAGGAATATATATTTAGAAGTAGGGGTTTGTTGCTATTCGTCTTTGTCATGGTGTATACAGTTTAAAGCAATCCGAAATGCTAACATTACCTCTTAACGTACAGCAGCTCCCCTCACCTGTAAGTTCTAAACCAGAATGACAATATATTGCTCTCACGTACCATCTTCTATCCATGCTCAGTAACCTCTGAATATGGTGACCATGATAACTACTGTGGACTAAACTCTGGATTTCCAGGTGAAGAACAAGGACCTCCAGCTGTGAATGGGACATTT
>JAAGNO010013593.1:66683-103679 GCA_033439905.1 Ceryle rudis | reverse complement strand
ATCTATCTATCTATCTATCTATCTATCCATCTATCACCTTAGTGAACTTGATGAACTTGATTGGGTTGATGATCTTAGAGGTCTTTTCCAGCCTTAATGATTCAATGATTCTATAATGATTCTATGAACTCTTGGTTCTGTTATGTCCGGCTGGAGGAACACAAGTTATCTGAACAATAGTGCTGGTTAGAAAGTGATGCTAATACAAGTTCCAGGGCAACACTTGCTCCATGTTAAAGGTTCTCACAGTGTATTAAAGGTCTTTTTTTTGGTGTTGCTTCCAGTGGAAGCTGGATTAGTTCCAAGAGGAAACATACAGTTTGTCATATCAAAGTTGAACAGGAGATTATTTGTGCTCTTCCAGTAGCAGCAAACATACCTGTGGAAGATGAGTGCCCAAGTAAGGTTAGAGGTGAAGAGGAGTAAATATTTGCTTATGTCTAATAATCAACAGTGGAAAGTGAATATCCACAAAATGATGTATTTGTATTGGGCAGTTGATCCCAACTATCCCTGTCCACCCAGTGAAACCAATCCTTGACAAGACCAATTGAAAACTATATGGCTCAACACCTAATCTGGTTATTTATTGCGAGTACATTGTGTAGCCTAATGTAAGGATAAGGGGACTAAGTTCACACAAAGCCCCAGAAGATCAGGCAGGAGAAGCCACACTTGGAGGAGCACCTATCAGATGTAGAAATAGTCTTCGCTGCCATTTGAAGTTCTTTTTGTGTGGCCTGTGAAAATCCTAACGCCTCGCAAGTTCTTGGGGTAGAAAAAATTGCAATTAAGCCAGAAGTTTTTCATAAAAATATTAGATGTATGGAAAAAAATTCTTTCTTCTTTTTCAAAACGTGAGAGAACCCATCATATGTACAAGTATGACACTTCTTTCACAGTCACCACACCTGAAACCAAACACTGAAAGGACGTGGGCTAACGTGGAACTGCTTCAAGAACTCTGACAAGCCAAACGGTAAGTCTAGTTCCTTTCTCTGAGATAATCAGGGATGAGGGATGTTTGGGGATTTTCAGTGCACATTCATTCATTAATCTGAATTTTCTTACTTCTGCCGATAGGATGAGACAAGAAATCAGAAGCATGTGAAGTAAGTCTTTGTTTTAGTTTCATCTATTCATCCGTTCTTCTCGCATAATTACAATGTTACTACTTCTAAATGCAAAATGTTTTCCATAATTGATTAGTCAGGTAGTTCAATGGAACAAATAGAATATTTTTTTATATCTCTTGAACCTTGTACTGTTGGCAATGTCCCATCCTCTGCCTCGAGACACCAGAAATGCAGAATCAGAACTCTAGATGAATAATTGGGAATTTTATATGTATTTCTGTATGTATTTCCTGCTTTCTTAATGAACATATAGTAGCTACCTTCAGATATTAAAAATAGTGCTAAATTATGTTTATTTTCTAATGTAAGTGTCTTGTTAGTAGGCAAGCGTAATGAGAAGACATTTTTCTTTCGAAAAAAAATTGCTGCGTGTAATTCAAATGCTTCCCTACTCTTCCTGAAAGCCACTCCAGGTTTCTGAACACACTTGGCAGTATTTTAATGCAGTTATTACCAGTCTCACTGCACTTTCCATATGGCTTTACACGACATCTCTAGCAGGGTACTGCACTCTCACTTCCCACCTACCTGCAGCCACTGGAAACAAGCGTGGTGGGGCTCAGAAGGTCTCTGCTCTCTGCGTCTCGGTGCACAATGAGTTCCCGAGGCACGTGGTGGCTTCCTGTCACTAATGCTGTCTATGAGATCAGGGTAATTAATTTTATTAAATTTGGAAAGTTTTCATTTCAACTTTGACCTTGTGTTGGAATATACGTTCATTTAAATTGGAAAAGCAGAAGTAGATTGCAATTCAAAGGAACTCATTTGTTCATAATATTTTGGAAAGGACACTTGGATAGTTTCAAAAAGCTTTGGCTTTGTTTTAATGGGAAATTTGCCCAAATTAATTTGCTTCCATGGTTTCTGTTTTGCTGAAATAGCAGAGTTTTCTCACCCCTCCCTGCCCGACTCATCTCTTCTTGACGAACCTCTTTCTGAATCTCACTGATATTGATGGAAATTAGATATGAATGATATTCATGTGGAAAGAAGCAATTCAGAAATGAGTTTGAACTGATATTCACCAGAGCTGGCAGATGTAATTGGGCTAATTATACTAAATATGCCTCTATATTTTGCAATCCAGAGAGGCTGGGTACTGCGAGCGAAACCATCTCTGGCTTAAACCTCTTGATCATAGTTTTTCCATCAATGCATGTAATGTGTTCAAGGTCCTCCTTGATTCTTTACAGCTCTTCGGGAATTGTTTTAGATTACTGCATTGTACCTTTCGTCAAGCTTATTTTGTAAAAGATTGTGCAAAGGCAAATAGTCCTATTTCTGCAGAATAATCTCTATTAAAGGTCATGGCCTTTCTTCCTCCTTCTGAAACCTTAGAGGAGCCACAGGCTTTGTATCCCCTCCAGACATTAAGGGGTCCATTTCAAAGCGGTGAATGTGGGAGGTGTACACACAAATCTTTCTAACAAATAACAGGATTTATTTTTTGACTTGACCCTTTTGAGCACGACTTTGAAAACTTACCCAAGAACATCTATCTGAAAAGTCTTCAGTCACCACTCTCTAGGTTAGAGAATTTATGGGCAAGCAGGGTTTGGGCTTTGCTTAACCTTATCTGTAGGGTTGGAAGGAAAGCAAAAGGCAATTAATTGTCTCATGGCTATTTGGCTTTCTTGGGGCAACTGCCACCTAAGGTGACCGTGGCAGGGTATTGTTCTAGTGGAGCCTACTTATATCTATAGTAGAAGGGACACACATAGCCTTGGTGTAGTACAAGGAACTCATTTCCCAGCCCTGTTGCTACCTCATAACGTCTTGACACTCCATGCTGTTAAACTGACATTTCACACTCTCTGCTGCTTTTACATCAGCTTTTTACAGCAATCTGGAATGTACTTTTTGGAGACATTGTTCCTCTACATCCTATTAAGGTTCGGACAACTGAATTTCAGCTTTAAGCCATGGGTGTTCTGCCTGGAGGAGTTTCTGACATAAAGAAGGGTCAACTGAGACTAATGACTGCAGAAGACACCCGAGGGAGCGTATTCCTTGGAGTAAGGCGTACACGAAAGAGGTACAGACAGGGCTGTGATGATGGTGGGATCAGCAACATGGAACTGAGGTTGATGTATGGGCCATAAAGAGTATTGAGAGGGAAGACTGAAAAAATGATCCCCAGGTCCTGTCCTCTTTTTTCATGTCACAGGAGTCGTTGATATTAAGAACAGTCACCACAGAACAACTTGAAATTCCCCTGGCACATTCACTTGCTAGACCTGCCTTAACTCCCATAGGTTGATACTAACCCTTCCCTCTGGGGAGTCCATGAAATCCATGGCAGGTTTCTTAGTGCTCTGTGATGTTGTCAGTCAAACTCAGGCATCTGGCAAGACTTCTAGAGAGGAATTCTGTGAGCTTGGCTCAACCAAGGCAGAGATCAAACTTGTAGTGAAGATGGGAGATGTTTCGGGTATTCAGGACAGGTGCTGTAGAAAGGCAGCTGAGACCTAGTGTGACCATTTCCTAAAGTGTTTTCAGGCTCTCTGTGTCCCAAGAGGTTCTGAAACAGGAAAGAACTGGTGCTGGGCCAGAAGCAACCTAAGGAAATAAAACCAGCAACTGGATGAATCTGATGGGATACTTTATATAATTATATAACCGGATACACTCAGAAGTAATTCTAGTAGGTCAGTTTTTGACTGTACGCACCAGACATTAAATCTCTGATCTCACAGACTAATTCTTCAGTCTAAATACTGCTATCAACTCAGAATAAATCAGGGTAAACAGTTTCTATTACCCCTTAAGGAAAGAGTTCGGGTTTTTTTTTTTTTTGTTATTTTTACACCATAAAAAAACAATCACATCTACTCTTGGATGTAGCTGTAGATGAGGTATTTCTTTAATAATGTATTGCTACTGATATATGGCCTCCAGAAGGTATACTCCATCTGGATGCATGATTCATTCAGATAAATTACTTATCCAATCCTGGGATCTGTAGTGGAAAAGCAAGCAATTAACCTTTCCTAATAAGAGCCAGAAGCAGGCCTTAAGGAAGTTAAAATGAAGGAGGTAGCTGGTGTTCAGTTTCCAGAGCAAGTTTTAACACCAGCAGATGGTGCTAAAATGTCCATTAAAAGAAAAAAAAAAAAAAAAAACCAAACCAAAACCAAACCAACAACCCAAACATCTCAAATTTCGTTAAAATCATAAACTGTCAGGGAAAGATAAATTGAGATACTTTAGCTAATTGCTGTGGAAAGTTGAATCTAGGGTGATGTTAGTCATCTTTTTACTTAGACTAGCATAACACACATGAAGATGTGTGCAGCCCTTTTTTTCTAGTTTGCTTTCAAGATGGATCAATTTTCCTTGAGTCAGGTCTTTACCTTGAATAAGGTGACTCAAGTATTTCAGGAATTTTCATTCATATTCAAACTGAGGGTTAACAACTTTGTAGTATGATTTTGCTGATTTATTAAAGGAAAGATTTAAGGTTTTTAAACTCATTTTCACTCTGAATAAGGACTCGAACTGACTGGCAATTGTTTTTCAGAGGATATTGCTGTATAATTTTGTAAGTCACTAGAGGGAAGCTATGTTTTGGGTTTTTTTTATATGCAAAAGCTCCTATTATCACATGAAGAAGAACTTTAAAAATACATTTCAGAGGGGTTGTGGTTAATTCAATCAAATTTGGTATAGAAATGCAGAAGTTTTCAGTTCTAGTTCAACTGGTCACGTTGGTCTGAAGTTGGTAACTGCTGCAGGCTGCTAGTCCCTAAGGAGTATGTTAGGAGGGTTTAACTCAGATAGTACCCACTTCTGTTTGGTTCCCTGAGTCTCATCCCCTCAGGTATGACTCTGTGATTTATGTAATAACTGTTTGAAATGTGTGGATTAATAATGATGGTGATTTAGGTCAGAGCTGGGCGCATTTCTTTAAGCAGCATAGAGGAATTATGCTGAAATTTCTGAGCACTAATGCTATGATAGAACCCCAGAGCACCTGACAGGCATTCAAAATGCTATATTCTAGTTTAAAATGTACAACCCTGGAAGATTTTGGAGTTAAGGACTCCGCAGCAAGCTTGGCTTAGATTGAAAAGGCCCTGGCTTCATAAACAGTGACTAGTTTATGTCACACCAGAGGATGGAGCAACACAGCAGTACTGTGAGTGTAGAGAATCTGCAAAGCCAGTCCTACTAAATGAGACCATCCTTTCTAAGAGTCTAAAAGTTATTCCCAGCAAGATAATTACTATAAAATTACTTCTAGAAGAATAATTTTACCTAATGAATCCAAGAATGGTGAGCTGCATCCGAATGTCTCTTACATGGACTTGTGAGTGTCCGTGTAAGGACTAAGAAACACCAAAATAATGTAACATGGCCTTCAAATATTCATTAATTGTGCAACCCCTTGGGGCTGCACATATATACCTCCCTGCTGCTCACTTTATGAATGCTCCTCTGCAAGAATCATCCAGGTGACTTGAGTAATGCAAGGTGTAGGTTGTATTATAACAGCCTATTTAAGTTGGGTTTTTTTGGCATTGATGGTGTGTAATTATTTACTGACCTATCCAATTGGTCACTGAATTACTGTGAAATTCAGATTCTAAGCAGCACTGTCATTTTGATAATTAGAGGCTCTGTCTTAAGAGAATGTGTGCTTGTTAAGTTGTAATTTGCTTAAAAAAATAATTAAAGACAGAGGTTATTTAGGAAGGAAGGCTTAAGACCAAGATTATATTTAAAGGAAATTAAAGACAGGAAGCCCCAGGGTATTACAGCCCTGCCATGCAGCTCCTATTAAAGAAAATAAAGTCTTACAGGCAGCACAAATAGTGATGTCTGCCATGCCCAGCGCTTTCTATTATAAGATCCTGTTTTCTGTTGCTTATAACTTTCCCAAACTTAAACCATTTGGGCCAAAATTTTCCGTGCTGTCTGCCTTGGGTATATATTTTTTGCAAGTTTACTCTAAAATGCTCAGCCATTGCTCCAGCTGAGGTTAGGGAAAGAAATAAAATTGTTTTGCCCATGTTTAGAGGGTTGTGTGTAGGTATGTGTGTCTCTACGCCCGCATGTATGTATAAATCAGAAACTCTTTTTTTTTTTCCCTGAAATATTAGTGTTTCCATAGTCTGTACTGAGGACTCGATATTTGGCCAATTATACTTTTTATTTTATTTTTATTTTTTTTACATATGGAAAATGACAATTTTAACATGCTCAGAGGAAAGTCTTTCGAATTTGCCAATTATGTTTTTGGGAGATGCAACCAGAGAGCTCCAATATGGAAGGAGCACACGTGGAGTCCACTTGGCAGACAGACAGAGCAGGGGCTGAAGAGGATGTAGCAAGAGCTTACATCCCCCTGGTTGAGCTGTAGCTGTATTAAGTCTGGACAGAAGATTAGAAAACAGGAATGACCAACTCTCTGAAGCTCCCAGTGCTCCTCTTGACTAGTGCTAAGGCAGTGGAGGAGTGTGCCTTACCCTATTGCAAAGGGTGAAGGACAGTGGGTGAGGGAAATGATGGCAGGGCAAGAGGATAGAGGTAAGAAAAAGAACTCGGGAAGACAAGAAACAGTGAAAAAAAAAAATAGTGGAAAAATTGGTAAGGGTGCTGTGGAAAGAGTGTAGAAAAAGTGCTTTACAACCACAACACCTCTGCGTTTGAAACCCAAAGACATGATTTGTTTCTCTGTTTCTTTCTAGTGGCAGACTCAAGCAGAGTATGTTGTGTATCTCAGGTAGGCTGACCACCTGGTGGGGTGGAATTCTGCCTGATGACATCTGATTTCCAGTGTTGTAAGCATTTAAAATAATTTAGTCAAGTCAATAAATATCCCTCTTCCCTCTACAAACTCTTAAGATAATGTTTACAATGTGAAGTCAAAGGTCTTATGATGGTTAATCAAGAACGTCAATGTTATTTTAATAGCTTGTGGGGTGTCACTGTTCACTTACTGTGTTCATTTGCCTTTCACCTACATCTTTCACCGTGTGCCTCTCCTGCATCACACACTCTCATCTTCCTTCTCATTGCTGCCCTCTTCAGTGAACTCCTTTACTACTCTTCTGCCCTCATATGCCCTTACTCATTCCTTTTTCATTTCTCTTTTTACATCATCTCCCTCAAACCCCAGTCCCCACATTTGCACTTTCTTTGGTGTTCTCTTCCTTTCACCACCATGAACAGACACAGCATTCTCCTACTGCCAAAGGCCATGTCTTGGTTTCTTCTTCAGCCTGGCCTTCTCTTCCCTAGACTCTCATGGGCTGGCTGTGGGTGAATCTTCCTGCCTCTCCCCACGTGGTGTGCAGAGAACCTGCCCTTTACCTAAATATCTACACTCACATGCAAAGGCTTTTCTGGACTCCTTTCAGCTCGTGTTCTAATAAAGCAACGTCCTCTTCTCTGGTCTTACTTTCTGCAGTGTCACCCTGGCAGAGTCCATTCAAACTGCTGCTTTGTCTTTCCATTCATACTACCCCAGCTCACCCTTTTTTCCCCCCGTTTATTGCTCTGTTTCCTGAAATTAACCCAGACTATATGGTATGACCTGCCTATTTTTACAATTTATGTACAGTGCCTTGCACCGTTTATCTCTCTGCAGTCCTTGGCTTGCCTCAGGCAGCAGCGTGATATACATAATGTTAAAAATAATTGTTGCAACTCTGAAAAAACCCGATAATTTAGAAATTTGCATTTTGAAAAATGAGTCTGAAAGGAGCCAGCCTGGTTCATCACAGTGGGACTATCAAGGCAGTAGCACACTCTCATCCTTCATGTAATTAGGAGAAATTATCCTATGTTATTGTTGAGCACTGGAAATATTTTTGGAGGGGTTTTTTTTGTCTTTAATCTTACATTATGTCTGTTGTCTTTGCAACAATACTTCTTGCTATGGTAACTACTTTTTTTTTTTTTTTACTGGAATCCAGAGCGTGTATCTGTGCATCAACCCTATTACTCCTGAGAGAAATTAACTTTAGGAAGATTTGTTTTGGCCAAACTTTCAAGGAGGAAACAAAGTGTAAAAATGTGCATTAACCAGAAAAAAAAAAGGCTTACTTTTAATCAATACTTCCCATTATTATATCCCATTGTCCGCTCGTTACATCCTTAGGTTTGAGGACATTCGCTGGGTATTTTTTTTTGTAAATGACAGGGTGGGGAATGTTATTTTGCTCACATTATTTTATTCTCATCATTTTTCACATCAGAAAGTAAATGGCTTCTTTCTTGAGTCAAATGAGCAACAGCTGGATCTTCCTGTACCCCCTCCCATTCTTCTAGTTGAGGATCAGCATCAGCTGTGGCTTTGCGCAGAGGCACAATGTGGGATCATGACTGTAATTTAGCATCTCATTCAGCTGATATGAATATGTAATTCTAATTAGGAGCTCCGGGGTCCATCAGCACATGTATGAGCCTGGAATTTAACTTGTAGTTGGATGTGTTATACGTCTAAACTCTCTGGTGGGTAATAAACCTGCAAGCCAAGAAAAGCCAGAGGCGAGAACTTTGTCTGGAGGTACTGTAGGACTTCCCTGGAGGTCCTTCAAACAGTGAATCATCAATGTTGAAATGCTTGCAGCTGAATTCCCAGCTCAGGCTCAACTACAGAAAGAGAAATAAGAAAACTACAGGCAAATTGGGCAATTGAATTGTCTACTCAGGGTGCCTAGTGCTTGGTAGACTGTTTCCAGAATCAGGGTAAGAGTCATTAATGAGTGTGACAGTGTCCAGCTGGTCCTAATTCTGCTGTATGCTAAAGACTTTTTAAGATGATCCAAGCGTTGGCTTTTCTCTCTAAAATCAATGGGACAACCTGTCTAGCAATCAAGAGGTGACAATCGTGGCTGGGGCTGTCTGTCTGGCGTCAGTCTTACCGACTGCTCTTTCCAGAGGCTGGATCTTGCATGTCATAAGTGGACTTAGCTCTTGAACAATTTGGAACAGAAAGGGAGTAGTAAATATTGCTACTCGTGGAGTTGGTTTTTTATTTTGTTTTGGCTTTTTAACCTTTTGTGGCTTTATATCTGTTTTGTCCTTCTAATACAGGTAAGGATTTGAACTTCCTAGTGAGTGCTAGAGGGGTTTGTAAATGAAACTCGGTGTGTTCTTTACCCTTATCCCTAAACTAGTCGTTTTCTAGACCCTTTTGTTCCTACTCACCTTTCAAATATCACTTGTTTTTACTACATATGAATACAAATAACAGAAAGAGGCTAAAACTGTTGTCTTTCTCTCAGGCAAAACTCGCTGTTGTCAACAGGTCCATATCTCATTCATCAAAGTGCAGCTATGATACAAAAATACATTTTCGTTAAAATATACCTTTAGTTTTAGCTGGTTGCTAGAGATGTATGAACAGGTGTTTGCCACTGTACACGTAGGTGGAACTGGGTTCTGTTGTGTCTGCTCTGCTCCAAGTGAAAATGTGAGAAAGCTTTTTGTGGAGAATCGATAGTTAGAAAATCCGTGAAGACCTGAGCAGTCCTTTGGGATGCAAGTGTCATGTAAGTGTAATAGATAGACTTAATGTAAAGGGTGAGGAAAAAGTAATTTCATTGTGATTAAAAAAAAAACCCCTCTTGGCTCATTTGAATTCCTCAAAAATTCCAAACTGAAGAATTGAAAGAATAACTGCATAAGACTGAGTCAAACAATGTTATTCTCAACTTGCTCTCAACTTGAAACTCAAGTTGTGCAAGAGGTTATAACTGAACCAAAATCCTGTGTATTCCTCTGCTCTTTGGAAATGATCCAGTGGCAAAAAATATAAAACTTTGAGGGCTAACCTAGAACTGATTTTTATTCACTTCTATAGTCAACGATGGGGATTTTTCAAATTTTTCATTTTACTGATGGTTGACTTTGCAAATTGGTTGCAAAGCCTGTATGGAAAATTTCTAAATCCTAAAAGCAGAATGTTTTTTCTTCTTTCAGAACTTGGAACCTGCTAATCATTTTGACTTCTATGTGAGCTAACAAATTGACATTTTGGACATATCCCTGATTTTTTTTAGCCTGATTTTCACATGGGAACAAACCTGCCTTTTAGTCACTGGTGTCAACTTCACCTTCTGAGCTTCCTTTTCAGGATTTTTTTCCCCCTCTATCAGCAATCCCAGCTCAGCCAGCTTTCCTTTCTGCATGGCAGAAAAATTTGCAAAAAAATTTATTTGCAAAAAATTTTATTTGCAAAAAAATTCAGAATTGTAATTTTCTTTTTCATAATCATGTCTATGTCCCGTGCATATTCCTGAGCAATACTTTTGTTTTCACTGAGACCTCCTTTTTCTCCCTATGGCAGAGGACAGTGAATGGGGAGAAGCTGACAAACAGGAAGGTGTATCCTGGTTTATCATTTATTATTTATGCTGTATTTTGTAAATCTAGCAGGTTCAAAGTAAAAAAGTTATCATGAGATGTTTTTTAATCAATTTTACAGTAAAAATCCACTAAAATTTTTAAAATGACGAAGTTGATTAGGAACTTGATGTTCTTTTCCAAGGAACGTTAGTTGCACAAACACTTCAGGATAGTTTTTTGTCTTCCCACTTTCGTGGCTTCCAATGAGATTCACACAGGTTTGAAGTGACACCTTGATGGGATATTCTTTCTCACAAAAGTTACAGACTAGATCTTCCCTTCTCCTAAAGACCATGCTTCATTTGCCACAACTCCCGTAACTCAGCCTTTCCAGGAAGGGTCTGCTCTCAGTGAAATGTCAGCACTTGATCTTCAGAAGGGCAGAAATCAGTTCTGTTTTGAGATGTGCTGGTTGGCCGTAGAGCAAACTTCAGGCGAACGTGCAGCTGATCATCTCACCAGAGCTGTGGCGACTAACCAAGGCCTTTTTCTGTGGTTTAGTGCCCAGAAGAAGAAGGGAGAGCTATTGATCAAATACTTTTTTTGCATTATTTTATGAATTGATTAGTTTGTAAGCTGACCTGGAGCAGCATTACTGAAAATATGACTCTTCCAGCCACACTGTAACATTAAAACAGGTGGGATGGAATTGTACCATCATTTGATGTGAATGCCAGCCAGGGCTTAGAAGACAAGTGGCCCTTCACAGATCCAGAGATAGTCTTTCTGCTGGAGCCCCTTTGATCTGGTGGTCATGGTGAGCGATAGCTTCCCCGAATGAGACTTATCTGCCTGTGGGGAAGGGACTATTAAAGGAATAATCTTTCATATCCACTTGAAGAAAGGAATTTCACAAATGCAAAAGAAAAAAAAAAGGATGTGTAAATGAATGTGTGCTAATGGGAACTGTCATCAAGGGAATCTTGTGTGAGCAATTCCCAAACGGATGCAAGATCTTGTGGATAACTATGACTGTCCAGCTCTGGAAGTAAAATAAAACACCCAGAAGGGAATAAAGACTTGCAAAGAAAAGCCCTGACATTATATATGGGAGAATGACTATGCTTCCTTCTTTTGAGATACCTGGGTAATCTGTAGGGCAGAAAACATTTTATCTCTTTGAAATGATCTCCAGATGGCATATTGAGATATGTCAAAGCATTGAATGCAACAGCTTTCATCTATGGAAATAGCACTTATTTCATAGTTAAAGAAAAAAAAACGAGAGGAAGTTGGTGGTCCACTGAGATTTATGCCAGTCTTTCACCTCAGGTAGGCCTGGTTTCCTTTCACTTACTTATTTGGATACAAAGCTACATCAGATACTTGTGTGGATACTTCTGAGCTCTCCAATAGGTGTTTAAAATGCACTAAAGCAAAAGAGAACAAAGGCCAGTTAATATATAGTGATCGAGTGGGATAAAGACCTTTGGAAAGGTACTGAAGAATGTGAGTTCAGTAGTTTCTTCGGCTCTTACTCATCTGAGTAATAAAAAGCGTGCCACTGTTAAATGAGGCCCAGAACAGACATTTCAGTGGATGATGTGGGTCAGCCTTGCAATGTGTTGGAAGACCACCCGTGACTGAAATGTCATGCGGGTACTGGAGGTCAGGAGTGGAATGTGTTTGTGGAAGGATATGAGTGCTCAGGACTAGGTGGTGTTATTTGCCCAGCCCATCAAGGGGAGTTGTGAGATTAGTTAAAGGCTGTCCAGGTCTGTGAGGATGTGCTTTGGGCTGAGGCTGCAGCTCCTGAGCATGGCGATCTGTCAGAAGGATGCATGACATGGGAACACGGTCCTGGGCCTCTGATGTCAGTGGAGATCTGGTGCTGGTTGTGATGGATGCTGCATGATACCTTAGGTTAAACTCCACTTAGTGTAAGTGGCTCCCTTCTCAACAAATAGACCCATCAAAACGGTAACACCAAGCTTGAAAGAGAAAACTGCACTTTTAATGATACTGGCTGGACCTAGGAACTGAGAAAATTCTGGTGGTTTAAGTTGCAGGACTGGGGTGGGGGTGTCTTTAACAAGGAAAGGATTCTGCTCATGGCTGGAAATATGAATCTTGCACATTAGGCTCCTGGAGAGTAGCTCTGACTATTTATGCCATTAACAAAGCAGAGATCATTTTTAATTTTCAAGAATCTTCTATGTGAGGGTAAATAGTTGAATTTTTTTATAGTTTGGGTGTTTACATATTGCAGTTACTTAAGAACATGAGGCCAGTTATAAGTATTTGGAACCTTGAGGTCCCTTCCAACTTGATATTCTCTGATTCTATTCTATTTGGCAGCCCTGATTCATGAGTTTCCCCGCTTCTCTATTTTTTCTATCCTAATTTTATTTAATGATAAGATTTTTTCTTAAATTGTTCTGTAATTACCTAGCCCTGTGCATTATGTAGAAGGATGTTGAGAGACATGTGATTATAAAACCCAGACTGCTGTGTGCTGACATTTATGTCTTTCTTTCTCAGCACTACCATGAATAGACGCTAAATTTTCTCAAGCGAAAATGTAGCTGGAAGGTTTCTGGTAAAAAGCAATTTGCATTTTTGGATAACAAACAGAAGAAAAAAAAAAAAAAAAGGGCAGATACAATTTTCCAACACCTGCTCCATTTTTTAACTTCTTCCATTGAGTCTCTGTATGGTTCAGAATTGGTTTTTTGCCTTTCACTGGAATGCCTAAAATTGGTTTCTGACAGACATAAAATATTAGAATAATTGGATTCTGTCCTTTCTCATCATATCATTTTCTGTTTCCTTCAACATGCAATCCATAGAAAAGATGTTTCTAACGTTTCCTGAAAAATGTCTTTCAACATAAGCTCTTTCCATCTGCTTTTGGAAAATCAGAATATTTCATAATTACACGATCGTCTTGCTCAAGTTACTTGTTTTCTATTAAGACATTTTGTACTCAGAGAGGTGTCATTTAAGGAAGACTTAGGAGAAGTTAGAATTGAAGGTCACCTTTCTGTCTAAAAGTTGTTCATAGAAAAAGATAACTAAACAGACTTGCTCTTTTGAGAACCACGTCAGAATTTCCCTCTAGATACCCATTTTTTTTATTAACTTATGATGGAATTACATCATTCTTCTAAACTATTGAGTAATAGAAGGCCTTGCTAACTGTTCCATAACTCTGGTTTAATGGATGAACTCTCCACTGGTTTCTCAAAACTACTCTTCCAGCTAGGAGCTGATACATTGGAATTAAACTTGGACCATTATGTGAAAGGTTGCCATCAGTAGCGGTCTGGTTAAAATAAAACCAGTAATCGACCAATACTGTAATTGGTATTTGTTAAGATATTTGAGGCTGAGATAAATTTTAAGGGGATTAACTTGATCTAACCTATTTTTTCCATTTTTAACTTCTGTGATAGTTTGAAATTAGGAAGGAATAAATAAACCCATAGTAAAAAAAAAACAAAAAACAAAAAAAAAACAACAACAAAAAAAAACCTCACTGACCTGAGAGAAAAAAGGAAAATAAAGTAGCTCATCTGAGACTTGTCAGAAACAATCCCAGCACTGCTGAGCTCTGCTTCCTATTTATATCCCTGCGTGGATCTGCTTAGCTTCGTGAGATACACATGAAAATTGAACTCCCAGTAGAATAGGGAGCTCTGCTCCCTCCTGGGATATGTTTTTAGGATGGGAATGGGGTTCCCCAGGCAGGCCGGCGGGTGCAGCATGCGCTGCACCGACACTGTGAAAATCCCACCAGTCCGACTCCTCAGTAATTGCGGTACCTTCCCAAGGGGCTTTGAGTAAGAGTGCAGCTGCATGATGAACGTGCTTACAGTAGGGCACTGGCAGGTTAAGAAAACACTGACTTATGTCTGAAAATGCTTCTAGGGTCAGCTGCTACCAAGACGTGAAAAACTAGCTCTGGAGAAGTGGCTGTGTCTGAAGGAAAATCCTGCGGTTCGATGCCAGGGATTCTGTGAGTTATTAGGTTTGCAGTATGTAAACAATATATTTTAACTTAGTTTATGTGTATATGGCTCACTCCTGGAAGAAGCCGTGACTCCCACTGGCTTCAGTGAATGCTGCAAGTGCACAGAGCCTCCGAGGATATGGTTCAGAAGTGCTGGGCTCAAAGAATTGTGAAGCTCTGGATTAACCCTTCTGAAACCAGAATCCCTACTTTATCAGCTCGAGATTGTTTACACAGGCATTTACTCAGGGGTCATCATTCTCTGCATCCCTCCAGAGCACTTTTCCTGTGCAGAGGAGCTTTTACTCGTGCGGCGTTCAGTCCTGTGTTGCATTTGATTGTGTGCACATAATGCAAACTCTGTGCTTGTCCAAGAAGCTGTAGCAACACAGAACAAATTCTTCTATTACAGAAAAGTTGTGTAATGGAAACTAGAACCTGCAAATTTGATAATGAGATTGGATTAGATCCCTGTGCTCTAATGTTGGCAGCATCTATTAAAAAAAGAAAAAAAAAAAAAAGGCTAGGTTTTGATTTTAAGAAAAGACAAGTAACCTTTTCATGGAGCTTATGAAATCAGCTGGGACCGACTGATGATTCTCTTGGCCTGAGGGATGTGTTCGGGGGAAACGGGTGTGCCCATCCTTTCCCATCTGAGCCTGGAAAGAGATGAGGAGTAGTCTGGTCCATCTGATGACTTCTCACATGTGTGGCAACTTTAAAGTTTAGCAAATACAGCTTGTTTTCAGATGCCTTCTTTTATTGTAGAACATTTGGAGGAAGCGTGTTGCTGTAGCATTCTCTTTTTATGTAATTTGCTCCCTCAAATGTTGCTGTAAAGTTATGAAACTATTTATTCTTGGATGAGGGTCGGTGCTGTTGTTTTTCTTCTTTTTTTTTTTTTTTTTGCTTAAATATCAATTAACCAACAACCCTGATATTACCTTTCTATACTTACCTGGACTACTTTTGCAAATTGTTGATTTGTCTGTGTTGTGTGCAAGCTATACAAAGGCTCTTTGTAGCAGTCTGCTTGGGACCAGCACATTTATTTGTGTAGCTTTTTTTCTCAAGTGTCCATGGTTCCAATCAACAAAATAGACACAAGAATATAAGTGAAGACAGAGAAGTGCAATTCTGTGGGTAGATCTCAAAGTAGACAATGTTATTTTTTTAATATTTAATGTCCAAATGTGGCCACTACTGCTTGCTGTCTTTCTTCTTCACCTCCATTTGTACAGGCAACAGAGAAATTGATGATTCTGAGGGCACCCTGCGTCTAAAATTTGCTGATTGTGCCGAGATATTTCACTGCTTGGATAGTGCTGGTGGATGATCCACATGCCTGAAACAAAGGGAGAGTAAAAGGAAAGAAACATTTACTGGGTTTGCTAGACTGTAGTCCTGGTATTCTTAGAGTAAGTTGGATAGAAGTGGTTGTATGTATTTTTTCAGATGATGAGTGTGATTTCAAGTTCCCATTTAGTTTCGGTACATGTCCAGATTTCACAGTATTAGATTCTGCTTGGTCTGCTGTCTTATATCATGGGTAGGGGAGCATGGGGAAAGAAGCTGCAGCTCAGTCCACGGCCCTGAAATGGGTACCTTCTACCAGGGCTGAGTCCATCCACTGCTTGCATAGGTGGTGAAGGCCGTGCACCATGTAGCTGCTCCCCTCCAGATCTGCAGCCTCCAGCACAGTACCTTATGGTAAAGGTTAATTCATCCTGGTTTCCTAAGTGAGACTTGAAGGTAGGGAAAGTACAGGAAGCCAAATAACAATGCTAGGAAATAGTAATCCTGGCTGTTCAGAGTGGAGCAACAAGGAGGGAGAGCAGAAAACATGTAGCTAAAAGGTCGAGTGTGGATTCAGGCACAGGTACTGAAGAACTACTCTTATGGAAAAAGAGGAAAGGCGATGCTAGTTATATATGTGAAAGATGATTACAGAACCAGAGCTACTGATGGGGCAGTTGTTCTCTGTGTGCTGTGGCTGTATTTCCTGGAACATGGAGGTACAGGAAAGATTAGGTTTGATATTCTGCATTATCTGAATATTTTTAGAACTGGAATTGGAGGAAAGATAACAATGAAATTTCTTTGTACAAGTGTTTATACAGATTGTGTTTGTAGGGATGAATAAAAATAAACAAAAGCAGCAGAGATGGAAAAATTTCCTAATGCTCTTTCACCTCAGCTGAATCCATACTTGTCAGGGAAGGTGAGGCTTAAAAAGGAAACCCTCTGGAAAAGCTTGAGAGATGCTACTTTAATCTTCACCTTCTGAGCAGTTTCAAATATCAAGAGCGGAGAGGGAGAGAGGCTGAGTCTCTAATTAGTGAAGGAGGCAGGTAGGACATGAATTGATTTGTTATGCTACTTCTTTGACCTGTGCTGTGGTTGAGAACACTAGAAGAGCTGTAATGTTCTTCACCCACAGAGCAGAGCTCTCATGCAATAGCAACTTAGAAACCTTTGATCACTAACTGTTGCTGCAAATCTGTAATTTTCATAACAGTGCTTTTTGCTGCATGCATTTTAATTTTGTTCATTTTCGCTTTGTTTAGGAACTAGTTTCACACAGTTTTCACTGCTTTCTCCTTTTACACAGCGTATGGAAAGTCCTGAAATCAATATCTCTCTTCTAAAAATGGAACGGTACAAATCCAGTAATATTTATTACTGAGAAAGTAGAATAGTCCAAATTTATGTATGGTGCAGGTCATTATAAACCTGAAAACTAAGAAAAGGGGAAAAATTAAGTGAAGATAGAGGAAGGTTTTATTTTTATCTGTTCTGAATTGCCATTTAGGGTCAAAATTACTATGGAAGAGTGTCTGTCATGGCTCCACAGTCCCAAATTTCACAGTGAAACTTTATACCGTCGCTGCATAGTCCTTTGAAAGTTGCCTTCGGGAAAGGTGTTTAATAGTGCTAGGAGTTTAATTAGTGATTTAGGACCAGAGAGACATTTAATTTCAAGAGAGTACATAAAATAATGCTTTAAAAGCAGTGTATGTACTGTGAGAGTTTGATATAAAAAGCTTTTGGCTTACAAAAACGCGTGGGCTTGGGCATAATTTAGTCACACGGTTCATTGTTTGTTGTGAAGGAGAACAAAAGAACAAAAAGAGTGTCTGAGCTTCTGTACAGCCTTACAAGCAGAAGCATTAGCTTAGAATTTAATCAAAATGTGCAACACAAACACACAAACACATTGGAGGTCTCAAAAAAGAAAGGGCCAAGAGCTTTTATTTGCAAAAAAAAGGTCCTTGTCACCTTGGATCTAATTTGTGGTGATCCTTTTTAACCTTTTTTTTCAGAGAAGGACTGATTTTCCTACTCCCAGCAGCCAGTTTAAAAAAGGCTCAGACACTTAGCCCGAGTTTCAGACAAAAATTAAGTTTCTGTTTGTCTAGGTTCCCCGTGTAAGCCAAAAAGGAAAGACAGAGATGATCCATCACACTGTGAGAGACACGGCTGAGATAATCAAGATACAGTGCCCTGGGTGGATGAAGTGTCTTTTGCAAGAGCCTGCCCAACATCACAGTCCAATGGCAACAGAATGATCTTGGATCTCACTTGGTCATAGCTAAGCTGTGAATGCAGAACAGCATAATTATGCAGTAAAATTATTCAAGTAAACACCGTTACCTGGGCATGTTGCTTTGGAGGGGATTTCACCGGAGACAAAGAAAACCGGTTTTGATTTGGTACGAGAATACCCAGATATGGAAATAGGCTTGTTTATTTATAACGATTTAACATCTGCGTAACGAATAAAATTGTAACTGTGACACAGGTCCATATATCAAAGCGAAGTGTTGCTTTTGAAAGGCAGCTCTTCTCATCTTTGGCCAAATGGCTCAGTGTGCTTACGAGCTTTGAGTCAGGCTTTTTTTGTAAGGGCTGGGGTTTTTTTTTTTGACCTAATATTACCTGTTTATTCCTCCGTTCCTTGAGCCACACTTGTGCCTGTCATTATGCCAGGTATCTGATTATGTGAATGGGCAGTTTATGTAGACTGAGGACTATGCAGAAGATGTAGAGAATTAAGGAATTCCTTGCGTTATTTTCATCCATGAAGGTATAAGCGAGAGGCTGACATTTACGTTTTCTGGAGAACACATTTGTCTGTTCATTAAGCACTATTCTCTTTCATTTCATGGCCCTCTGTGTAGTAGAATAGAAAAGAATATGTGTGTGTGTAAGAATATCCAGTCCTGCCCTGGAAAAAACCAACCACCTTCAGCCAAAATAAGTATTTGACTGTTTTGCAAGATAATGTCTCGCATGATGTAATATCAGGCACCTGGTACAGTCACATCATCATTGGTTTCAGCTTTTCTTCATGACTAACAAAAATTAGGCAACATATACCCCCCAAAAAAAAAAAAGAACTGTAGGCCAGATGGCTTTTGAGAACTGAATAAAGTGAGAGGTGAAGTCAGCATTTGACAAAAATGCACAGGGAAAAGATTAATCATCACTTCGTGTTCTACGTCCAAAACAATTGTCTCTTTGCTTGTCCGTGGTGTCTGATTGTCTGTAAGACAACAGACATTGCCTTTAAGAGACACACAGACTGTCCCTCTGATGGAAACCTGGTATTGCACAGATGCAAACAGTCCGTGAACCTCAGAACTCCACCAGAGGAAAAGCACTGAAAGAATTTACACAATTTGATCACAAGCTACCACGATGGTATGGAAAAGTTATAAGCAAAAGAATAGCACATGTTTAAACAGGTAAAAACAGCGATCATTTTACTTTAAAGGTCACGTTGGTTGTTTGCATTTGCTTATTTTCAATAGGATTTATGGGAATATCCTGGAAACATTGAGGAAAGGTTGGGCCATAGGGGTGGCAGGCGGTACCTTTGCCCTGCAGTTGTTTCTTCCAAGGTTTTTAGCTGGATGCGTGAAATGATTTGAGAGGGATGAATGTGTCTGAAGCCATCGCTGTGTACGTTTCCACATACACGCAGAAGTTCGTATGTATGTGATATACAAACAGAGCGCTATATTTGTAAACATACTCGTCTACTTCTTTGAAAGTGACTTAATAAACGTTTGGTTTGTTGCTCAAGTAGCAAAGGTTGGCAGAGGAGACTATACAAGGGGATACAGGCGTAGAAAAGTATAAATATACACTCTGTTAGCCTCTTCGGTCGTAAAAATGTACAGTGTATATAATACGTTGATGTTTTTGCCTGTTAATGACCCTGGTAAGTATGACATACCAACCTGTTTCAGCACAAATTAATTTCACAATCAAATTCTACAAGCAATGATCGAAGGCCTACTACACAGTTACTAATTATTCCCATAGTTGGGCCCTGATATAGGCCGATGCTTCTTTGATAAATCAAAGTATTTTTGTTAAATACTATGCTTTTGTGGCAGTTTCACCTAAGGACCCGACAGCTCGTTAATTTTGAGCACAAAGGGTATTAAGCAAAGCAAACAGCTCACATCTATGCAGGTGGATAGAACTAGTTCCTGGTACACACACAAACACACTCTATTTGTATATGTATATACATAGATAAGTTGTATTTATGTATATTTGACACAAATTTCTGATTTTTTTATGTCCCTGATTTGCATTATCTTGTAATAGTCCGTGGCTATTTGATCTATTAAAAATCTGTCATGATATTTAGACTGTTAACACCATTACAAAAGCAAACGTCTTCTGAGCTTTCTCATTACTTTCAGGGCTATCAGCCCTCGTTTCACATCCTGTTGTGTGGAAAGAGAGGCCAGTTTCAACAGGTTTAGATTTCACTTTTGGGAGAGAGAAGAATTAGTAGTTTAGAGACTGTTCAGATAAGCCTGACCTTAATTGACACAGAGGTATGTTAGTTTCTGCTCAGTGAAGGAGAAAAAGCGAGAGGCAATATTGCCAAGTACTTAAAAATCATGAAGGTTTCAGTTTAGATTTTCTACAGATGACTTAAAACAAAAGGCATACAAATTTCTACAGTAATGTACATTTTGTCTCGGTGACCTCAGATCAGATGCAAAATGCAAGGAAGTTGTTCCCTAGCGACCAGGAGACTTGTTTCCCCAGGGCCTGTGGGCAATGCAGTTCATTCCTCGTGCACCATTGCCATCTCCAAGTGACCATCTCCACGTGGCCATCTCCAAGTGACGTCCTGAAGGCTCCCTGCTCAGTCCTACTGTGCCATAAGTGTAGTTGCTGTTCAGGGCCAGGCTCCCCTGCATGGGTTCTGCTTCTGAGCCCTCCAACTCCTGCCGCTTTCATGGGCACGCGGGATGGTTCAGCTTTTGATTAAAAAAGAACTTGGGTTTGCTTGTTCTGTCTTTCTGGATTAAAGAGGGTTTGCAATTGCTTAGCGACTGCATTTCCTTTCTGCTGCTCAAATAACTTTGCAGTTAGAAGCTTAAAACTGATCTAAAGGTAAAAGCTTCTTACAGGTGCGTGTGAGTTTTGGCAGTGGTGTATGAATTGCCATTGTCCTTCTAGGCTGGCACTCTGTCTCCAGGACTGGAAGAAAGGTGCGGGAAACATGACAGTTGCTAGTTTCAGGAAAAATCTCCCGAAGGAAATGTTCTTCCTTAATACCTGATAATTTAAAAATTACATCCGAGTGTTTTATCTCTATCCTCATTCTTCTCCTGAGGTTGAAAAATGTTTTATTTCTTAGTAATGCAGTTCTTGATGTTGTTATCACTGATGGAATATTTGATTTTTTTTTGTACATAGCTATACTCATGGTCCTGATTATGTCATGGAGCATTAGGTGCTCATGGAAGAAACAGATAAACATACTCTCGGCAGCAGTGGCAGCACATGCTCACCGTGCTGTCCAGCCAACATTCCTCAACTCTGACCTGAGGACCACCTCTGGAGATAAGAGTCCCATCTTATCAGCGAGTCCTCGCTTGCTCTGCCAAAGCTCTTAGCAAAAAGGACTTTCAGAGCCAACAGTTTTGTGCAGCAGGGGCTTGTTCACCAGAAACTGTTCCGTGATCACTAAAGTGATTTCATACACACCACCAGAAAATTTATATTGTAATGTATTCATGTTCCCATTTCATCGAGGGCTTGAAGCCTGAAGATCTGGCAAATTATCAATTCTGTAACTCATTCGTTTCCTCAAGACCTGGCCCTTACGTAACCGTTTCTATCTGAAATGTGTTGTGAATCGCACACATACTATCTACACTTTGTAAACCAGTAGATGTTGTTATCGCTTTAAAGCTGAAACCTTAGAACTCCTGAATACTCTCAAAATCAAATGACATTTGAATTACTGTCTCTGCTCTTACCTACTCTTGACATAGCGGTCAAGTTATAAAATTGAAAATATTCTTCATCTGCTTAATTATTTGCCAAAATCACAAATATTTTTTCTTCCTTCACAGATGATTGGCAGGGTAATTGTTGGTTTTCAGCTTCAAAAGTCACTACCGTATAATCAGATGGGTGGCCGAGAGACCAGTGGTCTTTAAAGTTTTGCTCCTGCAGACTTGCTCATCTGCTGTTCAGTAGCAACATAAAATAGCAACGTGGGTTCTTACAGTGACGAATCATCCTAACTCTGCAGACAGCTCTCTCCATAATGTTCATGAAAAGATTAAAAATGAGTCGATATTTTCTCAATGAATCGCTCTGGACTCACCAGTCCTGTTTGCTATCATCTTCCTAGGATGACCTTAAAACATTTTACGGTTTTATTTCATCTATCTGTCTGAGTATAAAACTATGCTCATGCGTCATTTAACACTCCTCGACTCAGAAGGCTGATGCTTTGGCAAAGAAGGGTGTTGATGTCTTTATGGATGGAAAAATCTTGGTTTTATGTTCTATCAGTAATGCCTCAAGATGTGATACTGGGATTTGGGGATCTAGTCTCTTGGAAAACGATGGATGAGATCCAACTGTACTCCTGTTAAGCTGACTCTTGTGGCATGTGCATAAACAGCAAGTGCTGTTTAGTTGTTTGCTTAAACTGAAAGCCTGAAGAACAAGAAAATCAACATTTTTAGCCTGGCTTCAACATATGTACTTACAAAATATCCATATTCTCTTTATATTTTGTTTTTAAAATAAGACTGAAATAAGCCTGAGTTTTGAAAGATCTTTCTCTAGAAATAGAATCACAGAATCACAGAATTACTGAGGCTGGAATAGACCTCCAAGATCATCCAAGATGAATGTTACGGAATAATTCTTTTTCCTGTTGTGGAATATTTATTGCCTTACAGCCTGCATCCACAGCCTCACAACACAGAGAAAATCAATCCTGATTGTGTCAAACCAACAAAACTGATGATTTCACTTTTGCTATAGGAGCACAATGGGCTATTTTCTGTTTTCCCCAGAAGCTTGTTGGAATTTACCTTGGAAGTCGTGCGAGAGCTTCAGGTTTGTACTTCTCTATATGTGATCCGTCCGTGTATTTTACAGAAGGTGTTCATCCTTATTTGCTTTGGCAATTATCTTTGTCTTTCTCCTCTTCTGCCTGAACTAATGTTTCACTACGCAGTAAGTAGTGACCCGCTGAGCAAAACAGCGGACACCTTTCCACCCTCTGTGAGCCAAAATCCTGTGGGCTCTGTTTTCAGGCTACTCCTACACAGCAGAAGCAGGGCTGTAGCCTCCTTGTGCTGTGGGACAGGGAATTCCACAAAGCCTGAGGTCAGGCAGCTTTGCAGGATTCTTCTTAATGCTTCATGACACTTTGGATCCCAAACCAGTAAATCCCATTTTCCCCTTGTGGGCGTTACAAATGATGTCTTAATTTACCAGCACTAAGAAAGCTCTTATTTTATCTCTTTGTTTGTAACAGATCTGGGGTTTTTTTTTAGTTTATTTTATAACAAAAAGCACAAATGCAAGTCCTACACGCTTTCCATTTAAAATTTTAAACCAAAATGAGCTGGCCTGAGTCTTTCTATAGCAGGCACCATCAAGATAATTCCATCTTGAGTAGTGTTTTAAAAATACTCTTCCCAGAATATATGTTTTTAAATTTTGACTGGCCTTTTTAAAGGGATAGGCAGCTGGTGTTGAGTATGTTGAGATGAACGGGGAAAGCTTTTCCTGCAGTGTTAGCACCTATGTCTCATTCAAGATTTATTCCCCCAAGTCGGGAGGTTGGTAAATAGAGATTCTCCTTCTACCGTGAAAGGAAGGATAGTGGTGGCAGATCCAGGCTTTGAAGTTAGCAGTTCAGAGTTTAGAGTTCTGTCCTCAGACCTTTGCATACCATTACGTTTGCAGATACTGGTTCATTCAGCCCTCCAGAAATCTAATCATTTTAGGATTGCCAGTGTCTAAGTTCACAGAAACATTAATTACCATGCAGCAGTCTGACTATTTCGAGACAATTAAGAGATATGAAGAGAATTGGTGGAAGAGTGAATCAGGGGTCATAGTCCAGTTCAGTATACAGCCAACCAGTGCTCAGCCTGATAAATGAAAACAAAATACAAAGCCTGAGAGCAGCCAAAAAATACCTTAATAAATAATTAGAGCCTGTACATTTCATCGAGCCGGGTTTTCTTGGCAACCCCAGGCAGTAGTCATTTCTGAACAAACAAGATTGAAATTTCTGTCTCTGTGAAGCAATACTGGAAGCTGCTTTGACACGCTGCACAAAGACTGTTCCTGATGCTCACGGCCAGATGAATTTCCTCTGTGTTCTGGAGGTGGGCAGAAATGTGGTGTGTTCAGGCAAGATGTGCCTCAGATGCAACGTCGCTCTGTGCTCCAAAGGCATCACTTGTATTGATGCTGCCAGGGGACATCTGCCTTTTAACTGATGAGGAGCTGGCGGGGTTTTACGTGCGTGCTGGTGTTCAGGGGTGCTGAGCTTCTGCACCCACTCATGGCAGCAGGGTTTGGGGAGGTTCAGCAGTTGTAAAAACAAATAAAGCAACAAAACCCCCCAGACCTGCAGGTAATAGCTTTCTGCAGATATGATTTACGGGTGCCTGCAGTGAGTATACAGCAGCTCGTTCTTGTGGGATCTAGAGAACAAATGCATTTATTTGTACAAGAGGCTGGCCTTCGGAGATGCCTCCAGAACGACCGCTACCACCAGCTACTTCATGCTGACAGAATTGCTTTGCCACAGCCAAATGTTACTAGTGGCATCTGTAAAATGGAAACCTGAGGCACCAGAGTCAGGCAGTGTTGCCTGTCGGCTTATTTGTGTCTGGTGGTGGGGAGCCCAAGCTCTGGGGGGACACTCCCTTGGTCCCTACCCCCTGCAGCAGCAGGCAGGTAGGGCAGGTGAGCTGTGTTCACCCTCCTCTGCATTTGCTGTCCCAGGCAAATGCCCTTCTCATTCCCCCAGTGATCTTGAAATGCAGGTTCCCAGTCCTGCATCCCTCCTCCCCCATGCAGCCCCTGCTGTCCCTCAGCTGCAAGGGCAAGAAAACAACAGCAGATGTAAAATTAACATTTTCTGCTTCTTTACAGCAATCTTGCAACATCCTTTTCTCCCCATTGGCTTCAAAGGGACTGAGCTGCTGCGCCAAAACTGACTGTTGTCACTGCTTTACCTCTCTGGACCTTGTGCCACACTCCCGCAATAAAAGGTTTGTTAGCTTTAAGAAAGTCTGTGCCGTCATTATGAAGGAATGTATAAAACCTGGTGTCAATAAGCTTAATTGGTGCAAAGGTTTGATTGGGTTGGGGGAACAGGTGCAGTTATTGTCTCCTGCTGAACTCTGTGAAGAGGTCTGGAAGGTTGGTCTCGCTGGAAAGAGTTGCAAAGGAGTGACTTGTGTGGGTGAGTAAAATCCTCAGTCGAGGGCTGGAAGGAAAGGTGTAATTAGTGGTGGGCTTTTACTGTTGCAGATGGCAGTTGGTGCTGGTACACTGAGTAGGCTTCATGCTGAAGTACATGGAGGTATTAGAGGAGAGTTAGGAGAGCTGGTGGGTCTGAGAAGCTTGAATCATGAAAGAGAGGAGGCTTTCTGGAGCTGGGATGACTTGGGATTCCTAGGGAGAAGCTTGCCAGCTGAGCTGGAGAGTCTTGGTTCCTGCTGGTATGGCTCAGCCTTCATAGGAAGACACTTCAATGTGTATTTGATTAAGAAGAAAATGGGCAGAACAAGTGGAAAATAACAGTACATCTCCAAGAAAATTCCAGTGGGCAGGAGCTGTTAGCTGGCTAGAAAGGCTGGGCTGTTCTAAGTGATCTGCTTTTTAGAGGTAAGTGAAAGGGGTACAAGTGTATGCTTCAGGGTATAAGAAATTAAAGGGCAGCACAGCTGCTAAAAAATTGAAGTTGATGTATTTGCCTCTATAAATGCAGCATGTTTGCCAGAACTCTGCAGTTGGGTTAAACTCAAAGCATATGTTCCCTGACTTCAGGGTTATCCCACACTGGGCTGCATCCAGCGCTTCTGCTCTCAGCAAATCAGCTGAAGTTCTGTAAACCAGCAGAATCGCACACCTAAAGACCAGCAAAGCTTGCCTCACTTCCAGTTCACTCCTTAACCTTCCTTTTCTCCTTTGTTTGCTTCCTGGTTACTTCATCTTCCCTGTATTTTTACTTCTAATGTTTTTTTTTTGTTATTATTTTGCCCACCTCTCAAGGCTGAGACGTGACCGTGTCACTTGTTCAGTGCATTTCCAGATAAAGTACCTTTATGTTCTCCCTTTTGCTTCCTTTGTGTTTTGGGGAGGCTCCTTAGAAGCACCCTAAAAGACATTTAACCTTCTTCTTTCACTTGCACAAAAAGTCAACAGCAACGGGCTCCTGTTTTCTTGAGAGTTTGTCTGTTTATAGTGATTGGTACTTGTGCAGTGTTTCCTTGCTATTTTCAGTCTTGCTTGGATTGTAAATAATTTGGATCAGAGACCTGGCTTTTTATTACAATTACTGAAAAACTGGGACAATTAAATCTTTGCTTATACTTCAGGCTCCTAGTGAATCCTCAGCTGAATAATTCACCAGAGTGAAATTCATCTCCCTGATTAGGGTGTTTGCTCCAGTCAGTGCAAATCCCTAAAAAAGATTAATATTTTCCAGTGAAATGTATACCATTCTGATGACTTCAGGTTGTCCACTAATCTTTGTAGTTGGCATGAAATGCAGGGTGCCTGGGAGTCAAAAATCCTGTCTCTTTGGCTTTGTGTGTGTTCTGCTGATTACCTGCCTAATGAAGTAAGTAACTAGGTAGGGCAAGTTCTGGGTGTCATCCTGCAACCATGTCAGATTTTTTTACTAAACCTCTCTCTGGGAAAGCAGGTTGGAAACACGTAGGTGAAGATTTTTCCTTTCAGTACAAATTTGCTGTTTTGTGGAAACCTTAGGATGTAACAGGAGGAGATGAGTTTCAAATAATTTAGTAGTTTTAAAATAATATGGAGACAAAACAACGATGTCCGTGATCGCTCTGTTTCCAGAATGAAAGGCTCCAGGCTCGCCTCGTAAGAGATTCTAATTACGCTAAGGCAATTAAAGAGAATATGTTTACATTTAAGTGTTTATACCAGTTTTGACTCAATTTTCGTCTATGAAAGTCTGAGACTTTGAAGTTTTGTTTTGATTTCTTTATTTTTAAATGAGAAAAAGTTTAGTTCTGCTACTTGGTAGAACCACATCTTATGAATTCTATTAAACAGAGTTGCGAGAACTGGATCTGCTGCAGTTATCTGAATATACTTCAGTACAGAAACTTCTTCCTGCCAATGGCAAACTGTTAGTGACATTGATTTTTTTTTTTCCTTCTCTTTTCTTGCTTCCTTTTTTAATATTCTCAGACCAATTTGTCTCATCTGCACCTCTTCAAAATCTGCTTTTCCAAAGCTGCCTAGCAGACATCTCTGCCTTTTTTGCTGTGGGTAAGGGGGTAAGGCCCTCTTAGCAGTGTGCTGCCTTTGAAGACTGCCATTATTTTAGCTACCGGCTTCAATGCAGGTGATGAATTATTTCGCACAGCCATCCTAAAGGAACGGCAGGAAATTGCAGCAGAACTGGGAGCTGCTTCTGTGTTACGGCTGTGAAATAGGGGCTGCTATGCTAGGTAGGGTACGGCTGTGGCTTCTGTTGCATGTGGGATGTATGATATTTGTGACCTCCCTCCCATGGCACTCATCGCTTCTGATCCTGATTGCATGCTGATAATTCCAGGTCTGTATAACCCACTGAACCACTTGGTAGCTGGGTGAGAGCTGGGTGCAGAAGGGAGTGCTGCTGTACCCACAGCACGGCTAGTGTTCCACTCTCTTGCATCCTGCAGCCTGGGGCTTTTGCATAGATACAAATCACAGTTAATCAGCCGTGACCCTTGGGACCTGAGTTCCCTTGGGACTGACTGCCTGGGGCAGGGTGTGAACTGCCCACAGGAGGTGAAAAGAAACCAGAAAGCATTAAAAAAAAAAAATGGGAGGAGCAGTCATGGGCATGGCCCAGAAAGGTGACAGCAAAAGGACTCCACAAGTTGCAGAGCAGAAAGCAAAACTGGAAATCATGCCCGATTAATCTACTTGCTGTTTTCTCACTGTGTTGTGGCAACTCGACTTTATAAACTGAATTGCACCAAAGTAGTATCTGGTTTGTGTTATCAATCTTGTCTCCATATGGAAACAAGTCGGATCAAACGTCAGGATTTTTTATTCTTCTAAGTGCCATCATGTTTTACTACATCTTCTGATATCTCTCGTAACTGTTTACTTTTTCTTCATTATAAATGATTAATTCACTAGGCAGGCAGCCTCCCTTGAGTACTGCAGGGTTGTATATTGCTTATTTTGCCAAGAAGTGTTTGTTACTGGATCAGAAAAGCTTGACTGGCTAGTAGGGAGGGAATTCTTCCTAATAAATATTCCTTCTGGGTAGAGCGTGCCTCTGCATCGGAAAAAAGAGACGATTTCCGAGAAGGGTTCTGACAGTGTCGAGTGCCTACAGTTGAAGTCAGAATTGTAAGAAGCACTTGGCCACTCCTGCCTTGGAGAGATCTTCTAAAGGGCAGAAACCAATTTTAATCTAAAGAATATTTATGATTTTTTGATAGGGAAGGCAATTTTATAACGCGTGATATCCCTGAGAAATTCAGATCTGTAACTCCCACTTTAATGAAGATACGGTATTAATGTTACAGACTAATGTGTTTCAAAGGTTTTCCTGGACTGTCATTTCTGAAACTGCCTAGAGAAAGGGCAAGACTTTCTGATTTTTGTCAGTATAATTATACGGCTCTCAAATGATTTGCTCCTGTTTTCACCAGTCGGGAGAGAAGTAGTAGACTCACAATACACAACAAGTAAGTTCCACTTCCTGCCTTCAGATCTCTCAGACGGGGTAGATGAAGAAAGATAATGAAACAAAAAGCACTCAAACAAAAGAGTGAAAGTCATGTTTGGCCTTCTTGGAGAAAATGAGAGCGGAGCTGCTCTGAGAGGGGCTGTAATAAGAGTTGTTTCGAAGGGGAGGGGTGGCAGGAGGTGGGACGTTGGCTCTGCCAGATTTTGATTTAAACCTGAACACAATGGTGAGGCACCTGTTGAGAGCTGAAAGCTTTTCTAGAGATTTTGGTGCTAATTGTCGCCTCGCAGCTGGAGGATTATGTGTAACCTGAGCATTTAGCACTGAAGTTCTTACAGCAGCCTTGACAAGTATTGAAGGGAAAAGTTCCCCCCCTTTTTTTTTTCCTCTACAGAAAATACCACAAAATGGTGCTTTATAAACTTTGTCTTTAATCTTACCTCGCTGTGATGCCCTTTCAAGGGCCACAATCTGCAAGTAAAACCACTGTCAGTACAAGGATGCTGTTTTAATTTCAGAAGTAACCATCATTTTACTGAATATTATATACAGCACTGAATCAAATCTCCTGTTTTCTGTGCATTAGGCCCGCATGGTTTCCTTTTTCTCTCTTTTTCTCCCCCCCTCTATATTAAAAATATCTTCCATTGTATAAACATACTTAATCGAAGTTGATCCTCTGTTGCCTGGAATTCCTGCACTAATAGAACAGTAAGAGTTCATTTTATGCCTGTGTAAAGTCCGTTCACTTCACTGGGCTGTACTGGGATCGGTGTATTTGAATATGATGTGAATTCCTGTTGGGTTTTTTTCTTGTCGTAAGAAAATAGAATGTCGGTTTTGTGGTATCAGCCTTTTATGGGGCATCTGAAGACAGGCAATAGAAAGCATCACTGAAGTAATTGGAATTAGATGACATACAGAAGGAAGAGCTGCAAATCATTAGACTCTTAATTCCTTGTTCTCCTTCATTTACTCATAACCTGAGGTAACTGTTGAAGTTTCTCAAGGTTTACATTAGAAAGTGGTCATGGATGACAAATTAATTCAGTGCAAATTTGGGGTTCTTAGTAAATTAAGAAATAAATCAAGTAAATAGGAAATTATTGCTTAGCCTCTAACAAATAAATAAAAATGAACCTTTAAAAATGTCTCTTACATAAGCACTGCAACATATGGTCTTGGAGAGTAGTAGATATGAACTACTTTCCAAGCAAATCAAAACAGTTGCATTCAGTATCTGCTCTTCTTCCTAATGTAATCAATCTGTATTAAAAAACCCACGACCTTGGGGAAGTACTGAGGAAAAATAGATGAAGAATATTGTTTCCTCCAAAGTTCTGTCTTTAAAAGGTGTTGTGTGCATAAACATCACCAAAATTGTCATACTCCTAATAAATATTTACATGATGTACAAGTCATTGAAGCATTGGATTAAAACTTGGGTAATTACACTGGACTATTTTGTCTCTTCCCCTTGATAATACTGGAATGTCATATTTAGGACTAGTTCACCTCCTGTCAGAAAGCAATATCTGAATCTCAGGAGTGTATTCATTTGCTTAAAACCAATAACTACAAAAAAAGAACTGAAAACATTCCTACGAGTCAGAGATAGCATTGAGTTGCATATATAACTGAATTTATTCTCCTAGCTTGAGCACCTTGCATTTTTTCATATTTTATTTTTTAAAAGGAGAGTATCCCAGAATTCACAGCATTAGCTAATACTGAATTATCTTATTTAGGTTCAAACCCAGTAATGAAGACACAATTTCTGCCATGAGGAACTGAATGTGGTCTGGATAAAATGTACTGATGGAGAAAGTGGTAGCAGCTGAGAAGGAGTGCTGAAGAAAAAAACTGCTGGGTGCTTCAGCTCTGGCTTCTAAAAGGTAAGATGGAAAGCCCTCATAAGAAGGGAAAAAGTGAAGAGCTTATCTTGAATATTTCAGTGAAAGAACCATAATTTCTGCAGCTATCTTAGCCACTTGGTTTTGTTTGTTTACACTACTTGAAGGAGTGGAATGCATTACTTGTAATTGTCATCCAGTAAGCTTTAAACAGTTGCCTTGAAAATTGCAAAGTTTTCTCATTCGCCTGATTTATCTTACTGGTCAGGTTCAGTAAGTTCCAGTGGGTTACCTACAGCTCGCTAAATGGGTATGCATATTTTCACTGCTCACATAAAATGGAGTATTCTTCAGTGGGATAGTGATAAATCAAAAGGGAAAAATCATTTCAGGATGGTAATAGCATCAACTTCTATTATTTTAGCTCAGCACGGTTGCAAATATAAATCTGCTAAAAAGACCCAGGCAAAAAGGATACATCTACATGCAACATTTTTAAGAGGCATAGTCACTTGCTTGTGTTAAAAGCTGCTAACATACAGGCCTGGAAATACTTAGAACTTTTGTATATTTGAATGATTCACCAACTAGAAGAAGAAGAAGAAGAAGAAAAAAAAAAATAAAAAAGAGTGGTGAAAGGAAATCTTCTTGTTGAAGAAATGTAAAAGTAACATTTTTGGCAGGCCGCTTGGGGTGATGTCATTCTACAGAATGTGCTAAAGTCTGTTATTTTACAGCAGGAACTGATTTCTGGAGGCAGGCAGAGTCTATGGGCACTTAGTGTTGCTCTCAACTTTAGCCAGCCAAGATCTGTGCTTTTTTACACCTCGTTTGATGGTAATAAACCATGCGCACTATTAAATATGGGTCTCAAAGGCTTTTTTTTCGCATATCTATGACACATATATGTATATCTATCTACATTTGAAACCTTTTGCACGCTGTTTATTGTGTGGGTTTATCTCCTGGCTGAAGATAACCTCGTTGGTAGTGTTGAGTTATCTGTTGCCTTCTGTACTGGGCTCTGGCAGATGAGAACACTAAAAGTAGAGTTGTTTGAGAAGGCGGGGAGTGGCTTCTCCCCACCCACCCATGCTGCCAGCTCCTCAGGAGGTGACAATTCCTCGCTGTTTCTCCCCAGATGCTTGCTGATAGTCAGTAGGATATCGGAGTAGCTACAAGGCAGAGTACATTTGCTATTTCATGAGCGAAAAGAGGTCTCGGATCTGAACCGCACTAACTTAAGTGCAAACCTTTGGTAAACTGCAAGAAGCTTTACTGTACTTAAAGCAGTAAGTAGGAGAAGGATTAGGTTCTGTTGCAGTTATCCAAGAGGGAGTGTGAATCAGGCAGACTTTGGAAGCTTTGAGGATTGTCCCACTAAAGGCCAATAAATGTAGTTTGCCTGTGTGCTCACATATGGGAGTATCTGGATTTATGTTTTATGTTGCTACTTGTAAGATACCATCTGCCCTGCCCCAATGGTTTGGACCACTGAGCCTACTCGTGTAGTACAGGTACTTTAAAACAAAATGGTCAAGAATACAACTAGTAGCAGAGAATACTTGGGGCCTGATTCTGGAAACATTTCCTGTGTCGCTAACATGTTGCTAATGTCCTTATGATTATTGCACCTGAAAAAAAGTTGAGTACCTTTCCCTGAGTCTTTGCCTTTTGCATTTTATTTCTAGTGAGAAATACCTCTGCAATAGTCAAGAGATAAGTTTTTTGTTTCTAGAAAAAGATATTAAAAGAATGTTATATTAATGAAGCTTTCAGCATCTTCTGTCTTTTGACCAGGTTTATTTCTTGTTTATTAACACGAAAGTGTTGATTTGCTACTTGGTGATGGCAGGGGCTTTCCACATCCAGTAAGGAAAAGCTGCTTGGTTGGTGTCTGGAAGTAATCTGTTAAAACCTCTGAAGTTTTATGAAGTCTTATTGCTGTTAACAAGATGATTCGATCTAAACTTGGTGGACGCTTCTTACTGTAAAAGTGACATCATGTAATGTCTGTGTGTTTGGCTGTAATACTGAAAACAGTATTTTGGGAGATTTGTGTCTGTAGGCAAGTAACATTAATTCTTTGACTGTGGAATCACAAAAGAATAGTAATTTTAGTGTAGGTACACCTGGCTCAGCTGCCTATTAAGTTTGCCTGCCATGTATCATTAGAAGATGTTTCAGTTTCTTACAACACTTCCAAATATTAACTCTTTGGGCTGAAGTTATCTGTACTAGTTATCCATCCAAGTCTGACTTTCTTCTTTTGTTTTCTTCTGACTTTTAAAGCTTAAGCCAGAAGAGGTCTGCCAGCTCTGTGCACAAGACTAGAGAAAAATATTTCTTCAGTGCTAAAAATTACCGGTGTGTGCTGGGGGTATTTTTGATTCCTTTCCCCCACTGGGTTTTTGATTTTTAAACGCTAGCAGTTCTTTGTATTGATGTAGAAATCTGCTTTTGTGTTAGAGATGTAGCCTTTCCTTCTCAGTGAACATCTACAGATACTTGGCCAAGTTCTAAATGTACATTATCCCCTTTCCTAGTGGTACACATCAGGGATGACTCTTGCTGTCGGTTACTCTTCATTCACACAGTGGAGGTCTGTATGGTAGATATCAAGGCTGTAAGTGATGATGCATCATCCAGGTGCCAGCGTGCTGCCGCATGGTAGACTTTCTATTTGTTTTCAAAACACAACATTGAAAACGTTAAGGTTGCAAATGAGAGCATGTAAAATTAGGAAATGCTAAACAAAGGATTTTCCCATACCCTTCTAGGTACGCATACTTTTTGGCGCCTGATGCTTGCCCATGATGGACCATGTATGCTCAAAACACAAAAGGCTTAGTGCCTAGATGCTAAATCTAAGCAGGAAGTATAATGGAGGCTTTTCTAATTATTTCATATATGTCTTTTCATGCGTGTGTATGGTCATGTATATGTACAGCTGTGTTTGGATGGTGAAATGCCTTCTTGAAATACTCTGCCTTCGGCAAATTATCTTGGTGGCAGCTGCTGTCTGTCGCAGAAGCCAGTCCTGGTGGGGTAGGGTAAGACTTGTCCCCTTTCTCCATGAGGCCTAATTTTATTAGGCTGTATTGTAAATCATAGGGATGCCTGCTGAGTATGCTCTGCAGTTATGATTTTTTTGGTTATTGCTGCACAGATCAGAGATTTTTATCTTTTTCTGTTTCTCTAAAATCAAGACTTTCAAAGTTCAACTATATGAAGTTTTGTATGTGAACATCCAGCAGTCAGAAGAGATATTAACACTGATTTGCTGGCAATACCTATTGATTGCTATTTAACAGATCTAGTAAGGACCAAATTAAATTCAGGATCATCCTGCAAGTGTCCTTGTAGGTTGGCATACTAGAAGTAGGGAAGTAGGCACACCTTCACCTAGGGGAAAAACTGGAATCTGCTGCCCAAGGAAATAAAAACGGTGTGAAAACATTTAAGCAGAATTTGTGTGTCAGGTAACTCTCACTTTCTGCGGGGCCGTAACATGCCCAAGGACTCTGCTTAATGCAGACGGAGACAGTTTAAGTTCTCCTCTCCCCTGTAGGAACATGTCCGTGTGCTTTACCATACTGTGACCTTCTTCCTTTCCATTATAGACTAATGTGGTTCCCCAGGACTGAGTCTTTCTGAGAGTCTTCTTTTAGTCTTACAATGCAAGGTATTTCAGGGGCAGAGACCATGCCTTATTTATTGCTTTTATGAGTCATTTAGCTCATTTTTGGATGCTTGACAGATAATAATGTGTTTGATTGCATCACGTGGTATATACCAGGTCTGTAGGAAAAGAGACTCTCAACTCTGTAATGAAGTCTTAAGTTTGATTTACTGTTTACTCATTCAACAGCAGATGCTAGCCAGAATTCAGATCATTTAAATTCTATGAACTGACTAAGCCAAAGGCAATATAAAATCAAGTATCATCAGTGTACATCTAATAGTTCACACTGTGTAACGCTGTCTAGATTTTCATCATTAATGTTCCTGGACTAAACACGGAGCACTGGCTAGAAGAAAATCTGGACAGATTTCAGCTGGAAAATATTCATAATGTTTAAATGTTCTATAGAATAACATGTTAATGGTTGTCATTTAGCAGTAGTTCTTGTACAATCCATGTTTCCCAATTGTTGAGCCCTACTATAATTAATCTGAAAACAAAGCAAAACATTTTTCCTCCCCCTTCCCATGTAACTTGTTCTTGTGTGGGCTTCGGAAAGCTGTAGTTGTGGAAACATCAACAAATTAATTCCTAACAGAAATAATTGAGCTGACAGCTAGAGAGATGCTCGCTTTCTCAGGCACTTATAAATAAAACAAAAATAGTGTTATTTTTATTCTCCACTATCAGTTTTCCCATTGAGTGAGGTTGAGTCTAGTGCACAAAGTTCTACACTGCTGGGATGCTATTGGCAGGGCCTGGGGACATGGTGTTCAGTCTAAACAGCAGAAGGAGGAGGGCTGTATTCTTTTTTTTTTTCCCCCCTCAGGGACCTGACAGTATAGTTCATGAAAGGCATTGCTCTTGGGCACATGTTAAGCCAAGTAAATTTGATCAAGTTGTTCCTTGTCATATGAGCAATGAACCCAGCAATGTCGATGGATGTGGAGTATCAGAAATGCAAGGTATGTGTTGCCTTGGGTTAAACTCTTGGGAAAGATGTGAGAGTTGAGGTATCTTGTCTTACTGGTGGAATGGGGTTGCCACACCATCAATTGGAGTAGGTGCTTTGGGATCAAAGCCTCCAATCATTAGTTTCAAACACCAGAAGACAGTCCCTCTGCTTGGCTTGGTTCCTGTGGACTAACGCCACAGTGACAAAAGCCAGCACTCGGTGCTAACCAGTGCTATTGTTACCTCTAGAAGAGGAGAGGACACAAAGCAAGAGCTTTGTTCTCTTACTTCAAGAATATAATAGACTTCCTATACCTTACCTCCTGTCAGCTGGCTGAACCACGGCAAGTGAACAGTGAGGTTGCTTGGAGGCTGTCAAAGGTAGGGCAGTAAAGTGTATGGGGGTGGCTTTCAGCAGGAGATGTCCCTTATGGAACCAAATGGGAGAAGCAGAGCATTAGAAACCTTCTCTCCAAACAAAAGGCCTGCAAAGCAAATGTGTGTGGAATGCAAATATGGGTAGCAGAATGTCATTGTTTGAAGGTGAGAAGGAGGAAGAAGGAGGATGAGAAAAGTGGCAGAAGGGAGACAAGAGACTTAGTTATAGGAGCTGTGATAGGTAGGAGGAGAAAGCAAGGAAGGAAGGAGTGCTTGGGAGTGAATGTTACCTAGAAAGAGGCTGGAGTTGGTGACAGCTACTCTTTTGATTCCTGCTGCATGTAGTAATGTGAAACTTTACATGTTCTTTGCAAATGAGGAGGGTGTGCAGTAAAGATACTTGGCTCTATCAGCTCTTTCCTGTCTTGATTCATTTAGATGTCCAAGACCCAGAAGTCTGCCAACTTATTTAGGTCGCAGAGAAGAAATGATAATCAGGAGATGCTTGAGGAGCTCAGAAATTTCCAGAAAGTATTATGACTAAACTTGGAGGTTTCATGAGAAGTAGAATAATGAGTAAAGTTTTTCCCAGAAAGGACCAAAGAGGGATTGTTATCGTGTCTGGATCGATGGCAAACCCAAGCTGTAATGCAGCCGTGTGAAACGCTGGGGACGGATCTATGGTTCCTTCTGCCAGGAAAGAAGTTCAGTGAACACAGGAGACCAGGAGAGCTCTAAGATTTTTCAGCAGAGGTTAGCTATGTCAGTGGGTTAAGGAAGTAAGAGAACTTAAAGGGGGTGGAACATTTATTGAATATTTTTCTTTGGTAATGAGGGGATTTCTAAGGGTGAGAGGATAAGTTGTTCAAGTCCAAATAATGCAAAACTGACCGAATGTATTTGATTCTAATCTATGTCCTATCTCAGTTGAATGGCTGGACAGTCACCCAAGTCACGCAGTGCTGCAGAATGTACACGGTGAAAAGGCTTGTGCAGGTAATGCAGGCACTGGGTGTGGGGTTTGGTGTCTGTCATCAATTTCAACATAGCAAATGCTAGTAAGACAAGTGGGAGACTCTTTAGTTAGGTCTGATTCGGTATCTTGCATCTGGAGAGCTTCCCGTCTTATCACCTACCTTTCCAAGGTAGGTGCTGTTGCTCAGTTGCATTTGGACTTCCAGAGCAAGATCAGGAAAGGGCAACCAGTTGCTGCAAGGAGACTGTAGAATTTGCCACTGAATTTTGATTGTTCCTTGGAAAAGTTAAAAAAAAAAAAAAAATTAAAAAATAGTCATTAATGAAGATAATGGAAGCTGGAAAACATTTTTGTGTGCCTTTGTCTTATCGTACTTGATGCTAATTTAGCTTGTGACACGTGAAGATTTACAGAAGTAATATGTTGTTTGGGAAAGCAAGGAAAAGTG